>JAABNY020000045.1:11824419-11837597 GCA_015164015.2 Brevimyrus niger | reverse complement strand
CCCCACCCCCGCAGCTATGACTTCTTTGTCGAAGATAATCCATGATCATAAGAATGCTGACTGAAACACAGCTGAATCCTGAATTAGCCTGCATATCATCTCCTCCTGCATATAACTCATCCCCGCACGGCCAGCTCTTCGGTCTCGCGTCGATTCCCCACTTGAGTGACGGCTTGACCACCGCTGTCTCCCGCGGCGATGCCGCATCGATTTCATCTCGCACGCAGCGGCAGGCCTGTGAGTCCTTAACCCCCCCACTCGGGAGAGCAAAGGACGAGGATCACGACGACTGAGGTGGCATTTTTTTTTTTTTAAAAAACACCCCGGGGCTCATCAGGACGCCACCCGGGGAACGCCATCCCATAATGACAAGGGGAGAGCGGAATGTGGGAAAGACGGCCCCTGGAGCCCAAACCTCAGGGGCCCCACGCAAATAGCTTGAGTAGTTATATACTACTCAGTGTTGAAATACTAAACAGAAACCAGGACTGGTACAGCTTAGCAGTTAAGCCACTTCAACAACCCATGCCATCCGGACAATAGCGATTCCTATCACTCAAGCAACGGGCCTCTTCCTTATTCTGGCAGAGTTTGTTGACACAACAGTCACAGAATTACCCCATTTTTGGTGTCTGAATGCTTTTTCGGGATTTCAAATGACAGAGTGGCTCATCCATTCGCCTCGAATGCTGTTCGTTGATTTAGTTTTTTTTTTTTTTTTATTAGTTTTTATCCCTCACTGCTCTATCCTTGATATACATGGCTGACCTCGGTAAACAGTAGAGTTGTGCGATTTTTCACAAATCTGAGGCTGCTGGTATTTTCCCATTCCAGAAATTCCCACATATACCAGCTTTATCCGCGCCACATGCTCCCATGTACGTGATCCTCTTCTAACATTTTGGGGATTAATGAAAATTTGTCTTTTAATTACATCGCCCTGGGGAAGCCATGTTGAAGAACAACCCACAAAATAAACCCAGCGTGGCTGCCTAATGTAAGTGCACCCTCTGCTGGTGGGGGTTGGTAAGAGGAACTTGGTGGGTGCTCGGGGGACTGGGAGAATTTTCAGGAGATGGATTCATGGGGAAACGGTTGCTAGACGGGACAAAAGAGGGTGAAATCAACGATTCAACCGCAAGGCCGGACACTTTAACCAAATTGTTTATCAGACACAGACTTCTGTCCAGTGTGAGCATAAGGATGATACAGGATTCCCTTACCTCCAGGCAGGTACCGCCATATCGTTAACGGTGCCCTTGCGCTATTGATAAACGCAGCAGCCGAACTGGTGGAGGTAACCTCTGATGACCAGGTGAAATGCCGCTGATCCAGCCCCTCCCCCTGTACACCGATCCAGGGGGCCAAACTCCAAAAGCTCGTCTAGCCAGTCAACCTGCCCAGGCCCCCCCAGCAGCAGATTTTCAGCCCCCCCCCCTTAATATGTACATAAGATTGGAATCCTTTCATTCACAAGAATGCATGTTTGACAAGCAAGAGAAACATCCGACTTCCAAAATCTGCCAGCACATTTTCACACTGTCCCCCTCCCTACAACCCGCTGAGGCTTAAATAATTTAGGCATTTCACACTCTGAGTGTGGGGCACTGTGCGGATGTGTGGCACGTTTTCAAGACATGGGCCTTGAGGTGTTGATGGTAGGCGGAGTGTGCCGTCTGTGCGGGAGGAGGGACTAATGTCAGCCGAGCAGCCAATCGGGGGCGAAGAGCCCACAGGTCACTTCTCTTCTGGTGGCCACACCTTCTTTTCACTTAGAAAGGTCCCATCGCAGGTGCGTCGCACCAGTCGGCGCTAGAAAATGTGCGTCGGTCACTTCTTCATCTCCCACCGCATAGCCCTCAGCTACAACGGAATTATCTCCGTGATTCAGACTAAAGTGACCCTGTAATTACCTTTACAGGAGAGACGAATGTGACACAGTTTATCATTTGATACAAGTCTCCAGGAGATGAGATGGGGGGGGGGGAGGTGATCGACCTTGTGGGAAACACCTTCCGCTAACGGAGATCGTTTAAAGATCCCTTCACTGGAGAGCTGTAGAGGCGCCGGCGTGACATGGGTGAGATGGGTCCCGCTCTGGCACGAGGGGCCGGAGCCCATTTCCAGTCTCCCTCACGTGTCACTTCCTGTGACTTCATTACGTGCCTTTCTCAGCAGCTGCCTGTTACATAAATGTGGCTTTCAAAATTCCGGCCACCCCATACGGATCACAATTTATCCCATTGACTAGAACTATTATAAGAGGGGAGTATTAATCAGGGGTCTTTTCATTTCGATATAATCCCATTTGGCAACCAATTTGCTCCTTACCTATCAGATAAAATAAGATGGAGCTTCATTGATCCCTGTGGGTAGTCTATGTTAGTTATGCACTTGTGCTAGGGGACAACAAAACTACTTTATAAGGTACACAGAGTGATGAATGACTTTGTAATAATTGTGGATAAATAGCTCCATAGCAAACACAGAGTACACGAACGACATCATTACGAACATGCATGGAAGATTTTATAATGTATAATGATGATGCGCACGAATGACTTCACCGCGTACATAACCGATGACGCTGTGTTTATGGGAAGTTCCTCAGAGCACATCTGGGGGGGGGGGTGGACCCTTAAAGCAGAATTCGGGGCGTCTGCTGGAACGTCGGGCCTGGTGGCACTAAGACTGCTGGACGGCTCACGCAGCCCTCAAAAGGGAAACAGGAATAGAGAAAATATGCGACTGACCACAGGAAGGATAAAATGGACAGAACAGGAATTGGGACCCGAACGCCAACAGACCAGTGGCAGCTGGGGCAGTAGCGGACCCCTATTTACGCACACAGTGGACTGCCTCTGGTCTATTGATGTGCTTTATTTATGCTATGAAGCAGTTCCATTTAAATGTACTGATATATGACCGAAAGAGCGGCATTGAGTCTGTATTTCTGTACAGTTGAATGAATAAAGTCTCTTCAGGCCAGGCAGCCATTGACTAAACTGCACAATAAGACCAATCCAGTACATTTTGTGGCGTGTTGTTTCCCCACAGGAACTGACAGGCAAAGTCATTACCCCCAAGTGAATCACTCCTGTCCTTTTGTGTGCCACGCAGGATGCGGCGGTGTGGTCGCTGGCGTGAGAGGAATTTCTCCAGAAATGGAGATCCAGTGAAATCCAGCAGGGGGAGTGTGTGCATGTATTGGGGGGGGGGCGACACCGCAATAGGGAACCATCCCCTCTCGCCAGGATCAAAGGTCGGACCCCACGGCCCTGGGAGGGCTCGGTCATTGCCGGGACATTGGATTCCTGACCACAGGACTATTGGTTCCGCTGGGGCGAAGCATAAATCCAATCCTGGCATGCAGTGAGGGGAGAGGAGGCGCCGGTGGGGGCATGGGGGAGGTCAGGGTCCAGCTGGTTCACAGCACCACGGCGGCATGAAGAAACACGTACGCCGGAAACGACCGAGTCGATTCCCTTCCCGAGTGCCGCCACGACTTTCGATCCGAGTCACCAATAGCTGATCCGCACGGACGCCGTGAGAGTCGGGATACCTCGCACCAGCGTTCAGACCGGCCTCAGCAAAAATCACAATTACCTCCCCGCCGCAAAATACAGCGGAAGCCGAAGCCAAACTGGCCTCGAAAGGGTCAGTGCGCACTGTTAGCAGCCGTCACGGAAACCGGGCCGCACGCCGGCCTGCTAACTAATGCTGACGCCACCGCCCATTGAAACGGGAGCTAAGGAAGCAAAACTGAGCTGCCATTCATCCAGGACTGGAGGTAGCAGCTAAGTGTAGTCAGAGGTATTTTTATTAGTGACGGAATTTCGACGGCAAAGATAGGCGCCAAGTGGAATCCGCCGTCTCCCAAGACCAGCGCGAGAACGTTCTGGACACTCTGGGGGTGTTTTCCGTTCCGGGGCAAGAAGGAATCCCACGACCTGTGAGATGCGGGGCGACTGGTGGTGACAGAGCCGGCGACGGGACACTGGGAGAAGCTGCGCCGCGCTGCTGCCGTTCTTGTGCTTGATGAATGGAAGGCGTGCCGCAGTCAAGGAGGAACTGGGGTGCCGGCACTTCTGAACCTGACGTTGGGAATGCCGCTCTCGGATTGGAGGGAGGTATGCGAACTCACCGCACCAGCCTTTAAGGTACCAGCTTGAAGGGAGCCCAACTGTGCGCGTCTATATTCAAACGGACCAATGACGCGCTTACAAGAAGCAGAGATAATGTTTTTTTTTTTTACCACAGACTGTCACATGGGAAAAACTATATCATGCTAGATGAGTGATCGAGGCATTACAGAGACCCAATCACGTGATCACTACACGCGGGCAGCAGATAAAGATGACATGCCAACAAAGACAATTTAGTCCCACCCCCCATTGTGACACGTCGTTTTTTTTTCCCCCATCCACTTAGTTAGTTTGCAAACCTCAGCAAACAGAACCGGGGGCCTACCAGCCTCCCTGAAAAAATATTACCCACTCTCCCTCAGTTGCTCCTCGAAACCACAAAAAGAGGTTTAGAAGCACAAAGACACCCCCCCCCCCTGAAAACGGTGAATTCACAGGAAAAAAAAAACGACCTGCTTCACAGTTTATCCTGCATGAATTTATTTTTGACAGCTTTATTCAGCTTTACCCAGTGGGGAGAAACAAGTGTGTTTATTAAACACGAATCAGAAGCATTTCTGAAATGAGAAAAAGAGAAAATAAAACACAGCCGGTAAATTTCATTTAGGCTATAAAGGGATTGGCCTATAAAATAACGCAATCCGTGGGATTCGAATATGAAAGGTTTCTTTCGTTATCATAAAGGAGTTTTATTAAAATGTTCTTAAACAAAGCCCCAGAAGGTTGTGAATTTAACCGCTACAAAATTATTTTATGGGCAAAGCTAAAACCCTTCTGAAAATAACTGTTTTTTTCCCACCTAATTCTCATCTGCATGATTTTCAGGAAAAATCTTAGGCTTTGCTGAACCTTCACCGTCAATGACACAGAACTGTGAACATCACAGATGAAACCAAGCATAACTAGTGACTACATTTTGCTTAAAATCACTAACTGTGCACTTCCAAATGTGTGCGTAGGCCCTAAATGGATGGTCCATGTCCTTGTGACCAGGCAGCAGTCATTCATGAGTCTATCTGTGGAAACCCAGCACCACTAAGAAGATCAGAGTGAAGGCAGGGGGATGGTGTAGAGGCACAGGGAGTGTGTCATGGAGATAACAGGTTTATCCTGGCTCAGCCTGGATCCCACATTCTGGGCAGAGTACCGGGGCAGGGAAAGTTCACGAGACGAGCAGAGAAAATCCAGCAGAGTGGAGACAGGCCAACATGGCGAAGGGACTGTCGAAGCACCAGGCTTCTGCTGCACACATACAGAAGCCAACCACTGTTCTTCTGTCCGGCCGAAGGGACAAGACAACAAGTACTTGGACCATGGCATAGAGGAAGGGTTTCTATCCACATGCAGCCAGGCTTGCAATTTGTTGTCTTGCATATATCTGATCAGGGCTATGGCCTAAAGGAATTAAGCATTTCATTATACTGGTTACTTACACCAGTAAAATGCCTTTAGCCATGAATACACATGCAGTGGTCAAGGGGGTGAAAGCTTGAAGGTTGAAACTTGGTTACGTTGAGTGTAGTCCTGAAATCTTGGTCTGTCTGCACCCGAATAACACACAAGCCCAGTTCCATGGCAAGCAAAACAAATGAAACAATTTACTCTGGGAAAACAAAAGTTTTTTGATCCTGAAGAGTTTGCGAATGTGAAAGCAGGATAACATACCAGAAAAAAAATTGATGTCCAGTGTTTGGAGTCCCATGGTACAGGTCAAAGGATCAACCTCTTCAGCCAGCAGGGCCTGGTCACCCACGGAACTGGCTGAGCCCGTCAGTAACCCTGGAAGATCTGATTTTCTCTGGAGAACAAGTGCCGGCTTCTCCCATGTGGGTATAACGTTTTAATTAACCCAGCCGACTGGAGCGAATCTCCTCTGCGAGATACAAGATTAGTCAATGTCGGGATAAACCGTACATTTCAGATGCCCCGTCGTTCAGATCCCTCGGCACACTCTCAAACAGCCAGCCAAAACACTTTACCAGATTGGAAAATGTGTTTTTATGTGTCATTTGCTGTGATGTGAGGTGGTATCACCAACAGGTTTCCCCCCATGGGTCCACCGTAGATGCCTGGACAGGTTCAAGACTCGAGTGATCGACCAAGGGAATCCAAACCACAAATGACGGAGGTCATATCTCTTCGGTTGACTGCACTCTTGGTCCATTCGCCTCCCATTCCTCTTCACATACTGGGGATCAGACTCTCTATCGAGTGGTATTCTGTTACACTGCCAGGATACAGCGGTCAGCCAGACAATGGGGGTCAGTACAGCAGTCCTCAGCCCTTTCTGATCATTGTTTACTCTTGACCACTTTGACTACAGGGTCTACAGTGACGCAAATTGTGGCTCTCAGAGTTACATTAGAGTGCTTTTTCTTTACTCTCTCTATGCAATGCTTATTCTGTACCATCCAAAAGGCCAATTTTATTTCCGAGTTATATTTCCTGCTGCGTATTCCATCACCTGTCCCCTAGGATGATTCTGCACCCTGTGTGAATTCATAGTTGGCCAACCCATCATCGGTGAGGATGAGGGTTAACCGGCAAGAAGGATGATTACTTGGTTCTTTCTGCCATATCACATCACTGTTGTAGCCAATCCGAGCCTCACAAGTCAAATACTTGAATGTTGGCAGCAATGACGAATAATTATCATTGGTTGAGAATGGGCTGCCAGCTCATTTGCTTCCATGCTACTGCAGCCCTGTCAAGTATTAAAGCATGACCAACAAATAGCCTCTGGGCTCTCCAGGAAGTGACACGGGCTGAAATACTGCCCCACCCCAGGAATATCCTTCCATGAATGACAATGTACTGGTTACCCTGCATTAGGTGTTCCATTTGGCAGAGTGAGGAACGGCACTCAGTCTAAGCGTTCCCTGCATGCAGCCACCACGTACACACACCATGAGTGCATGTACGCCTTTGCAGTTTAGCTCATCGCTACAGGCTGACATGCCGCAGTGTGAGATACAGCCCCCCTAACTAAATCCTTTGCTCGACAGACCCGAGTTACTCTGATAAAATCCGCAATATTGCTTTCGTCAGCCTTCTGGCCGTTAACTCCAGCCAGAAGGAGTATTCTCCCTCTCTTGTGGTTCCTAAATTTCTACATTTCCTCAGCTGACCTCTTTGATCTTGTGTTTAGCACTTTGTGGGCAATTGCAAAAGCTGTAATTCATACCGGCGTGCCAGCACCATTGTCCAACAGGAGCGCCATTCTAAATCGAAGGCAGAAAGATGCGAATCTGAATGATTGTTTTTTGCAGAAATGAAGAATGACCGCTACACCTCCAAACGCTTCCGTCTCCTCCCCTACTTGGCCGTCAATTCCCACTCGTCGACAGACTTGACGACTCGACTTGCACCGTTGATGAAGTTGTTTAAGTGTTTATACTAGCCGCTGGTGGATTTTTGTAGATAAGGAAACAGCCAACACCCAGCCTGTTTTGGCTGAGAATCCCCCTACGAGCATCACTTAAAAATGGATATGTGTTAAAGTTTCCTTTGGGCAAGACAGAATCATCGCACACTGCCGTCCTCCCTGGCACCTGTCTGATCAGCGTCTTTGTCTCGGGGAATTCGGACAGTATCCGGTCCCCTCGAGTCAACATGGCACCAAAACGATGGTCCGCATAGTTTGACGTATGGCTTTTTGCAAAGTACCTGTACTGCTCCTACGTCTGGCCATCTCTTGGGCAAGCATCGTCGCGATGCGTTCCTACAGGTCCCCAGAGATGGCTGACCTAACTGCGGAGCTCTCCCTCTCTCTCGAGCTCCCTGCATCTCCGGCTAATTTGTCAAAGCTGACCCTGAAAATCGCAGCTGTTTTGTCATTTATCTTTCCCAAGCAACGGACCTATTTTTACAAAAATGTCCTAAGTCAGGCAAGAAGTGGTGTGAGCATATAAGGAAGTAGAACGCAAACTAGTTTACTCATCAGTGTGCGTCTTTTTGGAAGGGTCAGGGAGACAGGTGGGTTAAACACAGCAACATGGCGAGGGTGATGGCAGCATGTTCATCGATTTATAAAAACACTGAATCCTCAAACCAAACATGTAACAGCAACACAGAATTATGGATTTTGTTATTTACTTTCCACCTGCATGCTTGTCGCCAGGGGACCCTAAACAAACTGTTTTCACAAGAGTATTTTTTTCCCCGCTGTTATTGAAGTGTATTGTGTCTTTAAATCTTTACATTACCACATATTTGTATCGAGCTGGTCCAGGAAATTGCCCCGGATACTGCAGCTACTTCCTGTTCCCCTTCGCTTCCCTGCCAAAAACTGCTTCATACATTCTCATTTGCTCCATATTCATGAGCAAGACATCCTATGTGTAGTGAGCTAGTCATTCTCCCAGTAAAAAAAAATCCCCATGAGCATAAAGACTTTGGGTTTATCCAGTCAGGAACAAGATTCGCAGAATCTTTGCACTCAGTCACATCAGTCTTTACGGTCTGAATTAGCTTTCAGATTTAATCTACACTGCACTGACCTGGAATCCCAGCCAGGGATTATCCTGCCTCATGCCCCATTCTTTCTGCGGCATTTCAGGTTCTTCACAACACTGAGCTGGAAGCATCTATAAGATGGATGAATTCGATCTGCTATTCTGCTCACATTTTTAAATACTTGTCGGACACAATTGGCAACTATGTTGCAAGAGGACTGTATCAAAACAACTGACTGAAATAGTCTCCAATTTATCAGAGGGGCTTTTACTTCCCTGAATCGCCGCGCTGTTCACAGACCGACCTTCAACACAACTTTAACTGTATTTAGACAAAGTT
Organism: Brevimyrus niger; assembly: GCA_015164015.2. Taxonomy (NCBI): domain Eukaryota; kingdom Metazoa; phylum Chordata; class Actinopteri; order Osteoglossiformes; family Mormyridae; genus Brevimyrus; species Brevimyrus niger. The sequence continues at coordinate 11,828,658 of JAABNY020000045.1, read as the reverse complement.
CCACAAACCCTGCTGGGATCCGAATGAGATTCAGACAGCAGTTACTCTGAAATTAAATCACATTCTCATAACGGGATAATGTCCCCAACGCTCCAGCCTGGCACTCGTGTTTAATTCCAAACCATAGTATCGGCTTTCACTAGGGAAGCAGGTGAGGACACCGAAAATGAGTGTTTTGACAAGATGAGACCCATTAGTGTTTAGTTTTACACGCTATTTCTCTGTCAGGCAACAAACAGCAATAACCTACAGGCCTGAGCAGTGTATAATTACACTGTGCTGCAGTATGTAACAGGTGGGGCAGTGACTCAGTAGGCAGCACTGCTGGGGGGTGGCTCAGCGAGTTAGGCCTCTGAGCCTGTGACTGGAAGGTCATCTTCCAGAATCCTGTCCTTGGCAGAGGAGTCATATCTCCACTGGGCCATGGAGCAAGGCTCATAACCCCTATAGGGGCACCAGATTAGAGGCTGACCCTGCGCTCAAGCCCCAAGCGTCCCTCTCACCTGCCTACACGAAAGCCTTAAAGGAGCACAAGATTAGATCTGCAAAAACTCGGGGCAAATAATACATCTTTTTTTGTTGTTGTTGTCGCCTCAGATCCTGCCTCCGGCTCTGTGTGTGTGGAGTTAGATCTTCTCCCCATGTTCACATGACCTTATAGCCTCCAGCCAAACACATGCAGGCAGGTGGACTGTTGATTGTATATGTGGCCTGAAATGGCCTGGTACCCCTGCCTTGTGCCCTGTGCTTCCTGGGATAGGCTCCAGGCTCAACACTACTCTGTACTGGTCAAAGGTGGGTGGATAATGTGTAAGCATTAGAATAGGTCTATGTTAAGCCATCTGTGACATTCAGAGCCCCCTATATACACCCACTCTCTTTAAGGTTGCACTGACTTGGGAACTGTGGGCATCTCAGATGAGTCATGTGACCAGTGCACCCAATCAGATCACTTGTTTCTGATACCCAATCATAATTAATCAATGATTTTGTTTTGTTTTCTCACGTTCCAGACACTGATTCCCAATCACACACCACACCAGGTTTCCCTTTTTGGGTTTTTGTTCCCCCTCTGGTTTTGTTAATTCCATCTTCACCCCATTCCTTCATTCCAGGTCTTATGGTAACGTTTGTTCAGCAAAAGAATGTTCTGGAAACTGCATTCGTGAAAATCCCACATAATCAGCCAGGGGTTCATTTTTCTTCACTGAGAGTTCATTGTTCCCAGTCCCCTAAGCACCATTTCCTTCTTCGGCCGTCCTTTGTGTTTTATTATTTCATCACACGTGTCATTAAAAAACGTCTCACAGCATGAAATCTTTAAAATAAAATGAACCTTTTTCCCCATGATACCAGAGGGCATATTGAATTGCTTCCTGTACTACTTGTACCCGTCGGAAATTAAATCTTTTTGTTGTCCGTTGGGTGTTGGCATCCATAATAGCAATGGCCACCAAGACATTGCACTCCACACAAAGGGGGGACACTTTTCATACACCTTAGCCTCTTCCAACTTCTACAGTGTGTGGCATCACCTGGACTTGGGGTTTACGGCATAGCGTCTATGCTTCCTCTCACCCCTGTGACTTCAGTAGCCTCCACAGACATTAATTCCTAATGCCCCTTAGCAGGTCTTTGACGACTTAACCTCCATCTTTTCTCCCTGCTAACTCCGATGCACTTGTACTATCTTCTTTTTCCTGTAGTTGACCCCCTTTGACAGTTTTGTTGGACTTGTCGTGTTCTTGTCGATTTTCATGTACCCAAATGAAGTCCGCCTTCCGTGCCAACGTCCCAATACCACATGTGACATCCCCCAAGCCATTCACAGCAACACTTTGCTTTTCATGGTCTAGGTTAGGGGGCACTTTAGAAGTGAACGAGTCATTGGGCAGCCGGGTACGTGGTAAAGGGAAATCGATGGTCTCTCCGCTGCATGCCCTCCCACGTCACATAATCCATCTCAGATATCTGGCACATTCCTTCCCCCTGAGGTATCATCGTGGCCCATGTGGTGGGCTTACCTCCCTAGACAACAACCATAGATCCTGCTCGGACTGGCACCGGCTCGACCTTCACCGTAACTGGACAAGGCATCACAAAGCTTCTCCTGCCAGAGTGGCGAGACGGAAATGCTATCTGATATAAGAACAGCGCCACCAGCAGGAAGGGAGGCCTGCTTCTGATCGTAACTACATAAACAAAAAAACGTAAAAAAAAAATTTAAAAAAACATGATGCAGTAAAATTTGGATCTGAATCCATGCACGTGTTGAATTGCACTGTTCTTTGTTCCCATGTAAAAAGCTTTAAGCTCACGTAGCTCAGAAATGTTCAAATAAATATCATGCTTCATTTGAATATAGATATTCAGAGCTCCTGATAACTGAAACGTCAGTGTTCTTCCATTTTTATCTTTGCCCAGACATAAACTGTGGAATTCGTAAGCAATTCAGGCGCCAAATGGACATTTTGCCTGTAGCAATTAAATCAAAGTTTCAAACAACAGCTCTTATAGACAAAAATTACGACAGGGCCAATCAGCCTTTCATTTGCACCTCCTAATGTGAGCGTGTAGTACAGCCACATTATCGCCGTGCAAGTGGAGCCACGCGCCAGCTAATTAAAAACATTAATTTAAACCGTCGCCGTGACTGCCGAACGGTGCGCTAAATGGTTCAGAAAAACCCACGCGGCAACACTACGTGAAAGCGTCTTCCGGGCCGGAGGCAGGGTTGTGTGTGTGAAACCACGGTAACAGCGGAACCCACAGAACGTGATGAGTGTCCTGGAACTGGACAGAGGCTGCTGCAGGTGTCATGTGACAGCTTATAGATCTGCAGAATCTGAGCTTTTATCTGCCTGGAAATTTCCACCACATCTTTTTTTTTTCTCCTTTTCTGTCCTGAATAAATGCATTTGGGGCTCAAATATGAAACTCAGCACAGGTGGTGTTTTTTTGGGGAAGCGGCACCTCACTGACATGACAACAAACATGGGGGAGGCGGGGAAGGATGGGGGGGCGATAGCGACGGAGCTCATCGTTCTCTCGTTCCTTTTTTAATCAGTGGGACATGCTCGGATGGTCGTCCTGGGGAAGGGTGAAGTCAGGTAACGAACACGCTTGTGAATCTCACTCGCACTTTTTATCACCAATCCTATAAGACTGTCTTCTGTTTTTCTGTCTCTGGCCCAGGACACGCCCGAAACCCTGATGACCAATCCCACTGCCCATATAACCCATTCCAAGCTGCCAAGTGTGATACCAGGACATCAGTTTTGTTAAACCCATACCCAAATAATATCTCCATCCCTTTCCCTGTGTCAGTGGTACTCCTTGGCGCCCCCTACCTCCCACAACACGTTACCCGACGAGCTTCCCCAAAAGCTGCTAATCAGTTTTTCATCCGACCACATTCATTTTATTCAAAGTGTCAAGCATGTGCAATTATATTCTGCACTTTGCGGGGGGGTCTCAGTAAAAAGGGTGTTGATTGGACGCCACAAAACATGCATATGGCTCCCTGTGCCGCAGGAAGACGACGGCGTCAGAAAGGCATCCCGGCTCCTAGAAACAGCACGGTGCCGCGTCTGGGGGCTCATGGCAGGGAGGGGGGGAACCTGACGCAGGGTCAAGTCGCCCGTGACGACAGAGTGAAGCGGCATGGGAGTCGGGAGGGAAACTGCACAGGCTGGTATGCGGGGCATGGCGGGTGGGGGGGGGGGCCCATCCATCTGCCAGGATGTGCCGGTGTGGAGAGCTGCCCACCGGGACCCGTACGCCGCTCGGCCGACATGACGAACCTCGCCATTAATCGCTTTTAGAGAGCAGCGCTCGTTTGATGAGCCCCTCCTCTTTGGGAGTGAGGGCTCCCTTGTAATTGGCAGTTCTAGAAGGCAAAGTCTCCCCAGGGGCCAGGAGGGGGTGTTTTATTTGTCCAAAGCACCTGAAGACAAAGACAAAAGGAGGACAGCAAACGAACAGACCTGAGCCCCCCCCCCCCCCACCCCCACCCCGTGCCCTGAGGAGCAGCCGGCCTCCACAGCCACTCCGTCCGTCAGCCGTATTTCACTCTGACTGGGGCCCGGTGCTGAACGGCGTCCCACATTGTGACGTCACTCAAAGCCCACATCAGACACTGAGAATGAGGCTGGGAACTACCCCCCCCCCCCCCCCCCGGCCCCCCCACAAATTCCCCGCCCCTCCCCCCCCCCCCTCCCCCCCCCCCCCTCCCCCCCT
>JAABNY020000045.1:11804961-11824235 GCA_015164015.2 Brevimyrus niger | reverse complement strand
AACAAACCACACCCCCCCCCCCCCCCCGCCTGAGGCACCAGCATAGTGTAGCTGTCCAATGCACTCCTCTACTCTCCTCTAAATACCTGATTGATTCATTTTTTCAGCACATTTGACAGCTAACGGACTGCAGTCTCCGCCTCCCCGGCCATCGAGCGGGTCTGGGATATCCTCGTACAGAGTCCCATACCGATTGTACCGCAGGTGTCCACACTCAGAACACAGCCGTAGTGCAAACAGTCTGCCGCCGCCTGAGTAGCTGGGCCCAAAACGCATCACTTCCTGTTCTGGCATCGCACCACTCCGTGCCGGCAAACGGCGTTCTTTGCGGCCTGCCGCGGCGTTGGCTGTGCTGTGACCGATCACCTGACCTGAGCCTGTAGACGCCACAGCTGATGAAGCCCAGCTGACCCTGATTGGACTGATCACTTAATCAGGGTCTAACTGGGCCAGATGGGCAGATTCACCACGATTAGTCTGCCTGAAATGTGCTGCCAGACACAGAACCGTGTGCGCATGCATGCTTTGGAAAAGACGTCGTGTTAAGTTGAATTCTGCTTAATTTCGTCTTGCTTATGTAGGCCGCCCAATACCCCCCCCCCATGCAACGATACTGCACAGCTACATAAACCCTTAAAACGAAGATGGAAATGTCAGATATGTAATCTAAAAAGACAGAACGTGTATATTTAATTACAGAAGTAAAAAGGTCAAACAATTCCATTTTATGGCCCATCTATGCGACTGAAAACCTTGTTTCAGAGTTAATGTATCAAAACTGTTGCCTCTGAACTCCCTATCTACTTACACCAGTGTCCGCTTCATCGGCAAACGCCTCTGGGAAGGCGGAACAAAGAAATCTGGCGAGTGCATGAGGCCGCTCATGTACACCTTGTCGTTCCTTTTCTTTGAGAGTTATTAAAAATCTGTGCAACCAGTTGGGGTGCAATAATATGCCGGGGATTGGGAAAAAAAAAGGGGAAAGAAAGAAAAACAAAACATTTTTAACCCTTTAACCTTTATTGGTTTATGCAGCAATGTTCAAAGCAATACACCTGCTGAACTGTTAGAAAATAAGGTCAATTTATTTTTCATATGAATGTTGTTAGTATCGATTTCACATTTTTTCTAGGAGCTGAATATATTTATTGGTTAAGCATGTGGTTCACAATTGTCACAGCCGGGAATATAACTGCCAGTTTTCAGAAGAAAAATCTCCTTAATCGCAACGACACCTGCTGTCCCAGTCATGTATGACACAGACCAGTTTAGTTCCCCCGGCAGAGAGTCTTTATTTTTATTTAGCAGGTGTAATTCCAGTTTAAGCTTTTTTTTCGCTTATTAATAATTGATGGCATCCGGATTGAAACGGAACGATAGAAAAACGAGGATAGACAGATACATTTCATACATCCCGCAAGGTCCTGTCTCTGTCATAGTGCCTCCGACATGAGCTGTTCCTGCAGCTGCCCTGCCAGTTCGAGTGCTGGGCAGCCATGTTCATTCTGGGCATAAACTTCTGCCCGAACCGTATTTATTTTTGAATTCGGTCATCTGACTCCAAGTGGCGCGCTTTAAAAATGGCTTAGCCTGCAGTTTTTCGTTGACCTACTAAAACAAACATCCGGAAGGGGACTAAAATAGCCGGGTCCTCAGACTCGGCGTTCACAGCAGAAGAGACAGCGCCGCCTGGGTGCGTCGGATCCACGTTTGCCGACAAACATGAGGACCTCCATGACCGGGGGGGGGGGGCAGGGTCAGCCTCCTCGAGATCTGTTAGTTGGCCAGCACACAGCCACCGTTCCAGCCAATGGCCTTTAGTGAATGAAGCTGGCTGAGGGATTGATGTCATTATTTAGCTGGGGCCTTGCGTAGGAGCCTTTCTAATCTGCTGTAATGTACCCGACGCGGAAGCGACTGGGCTCACGCTGGAGATCGAATTATTAAAACCCTCAGTCAAGGAGGCATTTAATTAATCTAATGCTGCTTAGCCTATTGGATGCGGTCCTAGACATTAACAATGTACACTAACTGTTTTAAATAAGTTCCTCTCGGAAGGGTGACATACCGAATACAGTGCGCCAGGTTTGATTGGCTGTCAGGCCGCCCCACCCCTTCTCAGATTTTCTCAATTTACCCACCTTATCCTGAAAAAAATACATTGGACACTGAAGCTGTAAATCATGCATACTGCCCAAGTTTGCGAAGAGGGTTTACCTTATCCGCCATAATCATGGATGAGCCACCGTGGATCCCGAGAATGGGTATCAACGTTTGGGATGAAATAAAATCCAAAATCTGCGCGATGGCTTCCTGGTCGGTGCCGTCCCCGAACACCACCCCGTGGATCTTGGTGCCAGACATGAGGTCGCACATGTGTGTGATGATGCTCTTGGGGTCCGTCTCGTTCACCAGCAGAGTCACCACGTTGACGTCGATGGGGTCGTCCTTGCTCCACAGCGCCCGGATGTCGCGGTCGGAGATGTAGCGTGTTCGGCCCAGGATCACGGCGATGTTTAGGATGGGGACCTTCTCGGCACCGGACGTCAGGCCCAGAAGGGTCAGGAGCACCCCCAGCACCAAAAACGGGGGCCTGTAATTCCTCATAGTGCTCAACTTCATTCCCTGTGGACACCACGGCACAGAGGGAGAGCATGTCACTCACAACTGCACCACAGAGTAAAAAAGGCCAGCCGACTCCCCCACAAACACCCCCCTGTCACGTACACCCAATGTCGACGTCACGGTGAGACCCCAACCATTTGTCATCCGCCCCGTGTGAACAAAAGGGCTCAATAGCTACGGTGCCTTGGTGACGAACGGCGAACAAATCCAAGCGATTAGCGAAATCCAGCTGAAAAGGCGTGAAAATGGTACATTAAGTAATAAGAACTGCAGAAATCGGCCCTCCTGCACAGCGAACCCATGGATCCACGTAAACAAACTAATTTTCCACTCACATTAAAACTTATTTTCATCTGGCTCAAGCTGTTTAGTCTTGCAAATATATTTATGAAAATCAGCCAAGGAGAATTGGCCATTTATCATAGCTTCCACGGCACACTCCTCCAGACCTAAGCTGAATTTGCCCTAAATTTGTTGCTTGCTTTTTTTCTTTAATGTCCTGCATATACAGTTGAATACAAATATCTTAGTTAGCAGTGGTATGAAATTAGGGGCGTCATACAGGGCGTTTTTCATCAGACGCATGAAGACGGCGTGATGGAAAATGCCGATCATTTAGCCCGGGGAAGCTGATCAAAAAGAGTGCACGTTTGCCTCCAATAGATTAAACAAAATACCTACCCTCACTAAACTTAAGGTTAACGCAGAAGATGTTAATAAGGCTCTGTGCTGTGACATGCCGTATAAGCCAACCACAAACACCACATTTTAAAGCTAGAGGCATTCTAAAATGACGGAAAATAATAAATAAATAATGTAAATAATTCAAATTCTTATTGTTTTTCCTTTAGTCCAGTAAGAAACCACATGCATGTATCCAGATGTGTTTCTTATGTTTGGTTCATAAAAGCCAAGTGTTTTCGGTCAGAGGGATTGCGGAGTTAGGCGAAAAATATGCCCTCCTTTCTGAGAAGGGACTGCAGTTACCCTACAGTTGCTGTATAGCTGTAAAACAGGCTGCCGCCGTCAGCATACAGCCGCAGGACGGCTTGGGCGCTCCGTCCCTCACGTATGCGACATACATTATTGCCTAATTCTGGCCGCTTGCCGCCTTGGTTTTGCGAGGAATTTACACGCCCAGGCTTCGCACAGCTGCTGCAGACGCGTTTTTAACGCAACAACGCACCTTTGCGGGGGGGGGGGGGGTCGAGACTCGGTGTATCCGTATGATCCTCACGAACAGGGTCTCATACATAAAACCACCGGACGCCTCATTGTAAAACTGGAAGCGATCGTCGGCAAGTGATAAATAAAACTAGATGGGACGGCAATTGATTCAACAGATGCTTCGCTTACGTTTTTGTAAATGACTTTTTATAGGCTACATCTGCAACATTTTTCTTTGGTTTCCTATTGGAGAATTCGTGCATCTAGAAAAAGCACAGCGCTTTATCTAAAGCAGTGTTTTCTGCCGCTTTAAAGAAAGTCATATGGGTTATTCGGTTTGACAAATATAGAATATCGGTATAGCTGTTTTTTCATATTTGTCTTTCCAATAAGTACTGATGTAACTGTTTGTGTGGCTTTTGCAGTTTTGCACTTAACTATTTACAAGTAGCCTCTCTGCGCTCTTTCAGTACACACGCGTGTACAAGGCGATTTAAAAATGTCACAACATACGTTTAGTACACCAATCAATGCTCTTAGTGATTACATTTTTCACTGGGGGCTAAGGGATACCTGCTTTGGTGCACACAAAAAACAAGACAAGAAAACCTTTCTCATCTTATACGTATACGGATGCTGTCCTTCTTGGGAGAGAAAAAACTCTATAACGAAATAACTCTCGTTATATTTAGCATAGCCTACGTTTTTTTAAAAAAAAAATGACTGCATTATTGGCATTAAAGTAGTCTATAAATTTAGATGTAAATTCATTTTGATATCTTATTAACTTTCAGAAAGCGACTATTATACAAGAGCGACCCCTAACGGTTCAGTTTAGGCTATCGTCCAGTTTTCTTTTTTTGGCGTTAATAGTTCCTGTAATTTTAGGACATACCTTCAATGTCACAAATCGTAGTTGCAGATTTGCATGGTGGAAAGCCTGGGTATGTCGTCATTCCTGGTACAACGTGCTATGTTTCTCCGCCATGTAATTCAGAGTTCCGCTTGCCATCAACAACCATTAAGGAAAGTGTGCAAAGTTAATCAAAAAACTGCCAAAAATCCATAATTAATTGCAATTTAAAAGTCTCTCTTTAGAAACCCATCATTCTGATTTAAACGTTCATTTAACTGACAAAGAACTGCAAAGCTGGGGTTTAAAATCTACTGCACCTGCAATGACAAGCAGCTCATGGGGTACAGTAACAGTATGTCGCCTCAAACGTTTGGCGATAGTCGAGTTTTTCCTACACCTAAAAGACGCGACTGATACCCACACCAGAATATCACACTTATTACTGTCAGTAATAACAAATTTTGCAAATATTATGGACTGAGTCCTTGTTGGATTTCTGTCCTGGGGGGAGACACAAGAATGCAGCAGTCCCCTGACGAGGATCTTAGCCTTTAGAATGTGCCCCGTATTCCCACCGTAAAGGGATTTCCACTAACAGCACTACGCGAAGAAACTGATAATTAGTCATGCTGAGGGGAAAAGAATAATCCATCACCGAGGGTAAAAAACCACCGTATTCAAAAACGTAGATAACGCGAAAAAAAAGATGTGTTTGTGCGTCTTGGATGCAAGGCAGTAGTTCGGTGAGCATGCAGGTGAAAAGCAATGGTGTTACTATCTTTGGGGTAAAACGAGCAGCTCGAAATACAGAAACACCAAAAAACGCATACTTACTGCATCTCTCTTTCACACAGCTCCAAGACAGTAGTCTGCGATGACATTGCAACAGAGTCTTCTTTGCAACAACCCTGTGTTAAATATGGATAATTATTTCCATCGAAAGAATCCTCTAACTTGAACCCAAAACCATAGAATTACAAAAATCCCATCGTCTTCAGCTTTAGGTTATTCTCCGCGGTTTCGTTTCGGCCCTGCATTGTCCAGGCGAAGACTCTAGCACCAGAATGTCAACTGGATCCGCTCAATGTGTGTAATATGTAATTCTGCAGCAGGACTACACGAAGCCAGGCAGCGCACTCCACTCTGCGTCCCTCCGAGCTTCTTGGGAACTGAGGGGTTCCGTCAGCAACACATCCTTAAGGTGAACATGAGAATTACACCCAGTTTCAAAGCGGGGCACCTTCTGAACAATGCGAGCAATGCAGCAAAACTTCAGCCATGGGAACTTAACGGCACTGACATATTGTCAGGGTAATAAACTCAAAGTCGCTCTGACACTTCTTTCCGGAGAACGTCTCTGTTGGAGTAGAAAGGTCAATTGACGCTGTAGGCGCATTGAAAATCAATACAGTTGCAGATGGTATTTACATCATGCAATACAGAGAAAGGAGGATTAATAGGCTCATATACGTCAGGTCTGTTTTGAAATCAGTAGTGGTTCGGCGTAATGTCCTGGCTTCTGTCCGTCCGTAGCACATCCCGATCCTTCACGAAGGAGTTGCCTCTCCGTGACGTATTATGATTTGGATTTTCTCGCGCCGCGCCAAATCCCTTTCTGCACGTTTCGGTTGTGCACGTTTCAGCTCTATGGATATTCGTCGAGTGTTTTTGCGTCGTCACGATAGATGCACCGGGGTCCTCAACACACAAATATATCCGCAATAGTTTGTTGCATCCATTGTACTCCATGCACCTGGAAATTCAAATATTTTCAAATACATTAGATGTTCATCAGTCATTTGTACCTGTCTCCGGTAATCTTTGCACATATATATGGTATTATTATTTAGTATGATGTATATTTTTAACCTAAAGGTCTACTCAGAGAATGCACATGAAAACCAGCGTAACGGTTTGAATAACGCATATGTCAGGGAATAGACATGTGGGCATCGACTTCATCGGAGAGCCAGTTGTAAAAATTACACATTGCCGAACGTTTTAGAAGCACTCTGCAGGCAGTGTATTAATGAAAAGAAAGCCTAAAGGCTGCCGCATTGTTATCAATTTAAGACGTCGCGCCGGTCAGCGCACTTTCGCTGTCTTTTCAGCACCGCTCATTGAAAAAGGCAAAAGCTGCAAGGTCCAAATTCAAGTCCGTCGCCTGCAACAGCAGATAAACGAATAACACAATTTGAATCTGAACTTGTATTCGCTATGCGCCTGTTGAAACTGTACAGAAATCAATTGCAATCTGTACGTCTGTAGACGCATACATAAACCTTATAGGCTCTTTTTTAACTTAAGTCCTTTGAGCACTTATGTTTGACGTATTGATCGAAGAGTTTATTTAGACACATGATGGGATGTATTTGATACGTAGTCACGACCCAGATTGCCTGATATGTCTGCCAGCATTGCAGGCTATTGGGTGGCCAATTCCCTCACCACCCCCCATGCTACTACCCAGCACCCCAATGCCCGCTCATTAGTGATGCTAAATCCGGTTTGATCATTGGCCTGTTGCAACATTTTTGCCCAAAGTACCTTAAGGATGTTCCGTTTCATGCAGCTGGGTCACTGACTGGAACAATTGCTCTGAGCTGTTACAGTGGCTTTACTGGCACTTTAACAACCTTCGGGTTACAAGCAAATGTCCTTAACCGCTATGCTGCTTACTGCACCGGTGACGAGGCCATTTCCTGAATATGAAACTTCTCCATGGTGGCGCAATGGTTAACCTCCCAGGATCCTCAGTTAAAGGCTACTGGTTCAAATCCTGTGAGGCAATGCACTGTTATGCCCCTTAGAAAGGTAAATGAAACTCAATGTACTTCAGGATAATACCCAATGGCGTGTAGAGGTGGTATAAACATGCTTTGGACATTGTTTTCAGTGAGAAACATAGTTACACATACCTCTGTCTTACATATATCGATCCATTTCGCAAAGGTAGTTATTCAGAATTTATTTTTACACAGTAGGTATGGTGCAAAATGATGTTACAGTGATGGGAAAAGATTGTACTTTATTACTGTTTAAGAGACTTGAGTGACCTTGGAAATTCAGATCAACAATAGCCTTTTGTTTTGTTTTGTTTTGTTTTTTTTATTTGTATGCTTAGACACTTTAAGACTATTTTTGTGGCTGAAGTATAGGGTAGTTATAAATGCCCATTGAGAAATCTTTTACCCTTCTGGGAGAATCAGAATTGGCCTGAGAAATTAAAAGATTTTTATTTTACTTTCCTTCTTTACGAGGTAGCAGATGTTATACACATGCTTGAAGAACAACCTGCTCATTTCATCTGGGTAATCATGTAAAAATCCCTGAGTGAGGGCTCTGTTGCTCTACTGGTGTTATGTCCTGCCCAGCATGTCTACCCGACGCTCCTGTGGCCTGCCTAACATGGCCCTGATGAGACACGCCTGTTGCTTGTTATTTGTATTTATGCGCTTGTTTGTTGTCATCCCCAGTCCAGTTATTGATATTGTTCCTCCTGTTTGCTTGTGTCCTTCCGCATACCAGCTTACTTGTTTTGACTCCTCACAACCTCGTATGTTTCCCCGCTCCCATTCAGTTAAATAAAACCCCTATTCTGTTTGCCAACTGACTGGCTTCAAGTCTTGACAGCTGGAGTAATAAATTGCTGAATCAAGCTGCGAACGTGTGTTTATCTCTGCTGTTCGCTGCTAAACATTGTTTTCTTATCTCTAAAATAAATCTTTCCTGGTAACAAAAATCCATAGAGCAATGTGGGTTGGGAATGACTCTGTTACAATGGAGCATAACAATAGGAGGGACAATCCACATAGCAACTCAACAAGAGGGTTTTTTTTAACAAACAGAACACAAATGGAGAACCAGAAAAGAACCTCAAGGGATGAAAACAAGAACTAACTAAAACTAATCACAAGGGGAACCAACACTAATACTAGATAGACATGTGGGAATGCGACAAAGGGTAAATGGCCACAATGACTGACACAATGAGGGCAAGCACTAAATTTTACATAGATAACAAGGGCTAACAACATGCAGGTGTGAACTATTCAAAACTAGGGGCAACAAAGACCAGGTGAGGTCATTTGACAGAGGAGCAAACACCAAGGGAGACTAGAAAACAAGGGTAAATAAACATTACTAATAACAGGGAACAACTATGAAGTATGATATAACACAAATACACAGATTAAGAATATAAGGAAACAGTCAAAAATACAAATATAGTTGAGGCTGGTCTCAGGCCAACCTCGAACCCACAACAAAAGGGAAGTTAGTGTGAAAGCCACCTGCTTAGCCCATTAAGTCACATGGTGGCCAGTGGAACAGAGAGACATTAGAAGTTAACAACCTGGGAAATAACGGGATGACCAGCAACGCTCCCTGGCCAAACAGGGGAATGAGATTTGGACCAGGGCAGGACAAGAACCAATAGTACACCTGCCAAATGTGTGAATACCAGGCAAGCAAGGGCACTGCCAGGACCACAGAGAGAGAAAAACAGGACCAATAATAGTACAAGACTGGACATCGGGACCCAGGAGACCAAGAAACTGGAAAGACTGGAGCAGGGCATAACAAAGGGGACCCAAGAAAGACGGGTGGATCATGAGGAGCTGGGTAAGGGCCACCAGATTAGGGAATACTACAGGGAATTGGACTCAAGGATTGTGACCACATGGGGGACAGACAGGAGGCCACTCAACAGGTACACAACTGGGGGACTGAAAAAGAGAACCAAGACTGATATGGGAAAGCACAGGACTGAGGCATGAAAGGGACCTGATGGGAAAGGAAAGGAACAAACACAGAGATTACGACACTGTGGAGATCAAGGACCAAATGGATGACTATGGAACACTGGGGGGTTTATCAGACTGGGGTCAAGATACAGAAGGATGGGCAGAGGGGACCGCCATAGGATTGACTAAGAAATACATGGTGGACTAAGCGGTAGCATGGCAGGAGTTGCCACGGACGGGACAGGAACAGTTAGAGACAATACAAAGAAAAAAGGTATGAGGGTTACAGGCCTCGGGGGGAATCAGTGGAGGGCCTGTGGGTACTAGGATGGGACTGGGAGTGGTTCTGGGGGTCGTCAATGGCATCTATGTCCCCAGAGGGATATGGAAAAGCAGTGCCTGTTGCCAGGCATCCACAAACGCTGAACAAGTTCTGGTGGAGCAGGTTCAGAGGGGAAGATGGGCTCTGGAGTCATTGCAGAGGTAAAGACAGGCTCTGGGGGTGCTGCAGAGGTAAAGACAGGACAAGTGACAGCCCCTTCTGGGGACTTGTGATGCTTGGGATGAGCAGCAGCCTCCCCTGGGCAGGGATCTGGAGGTTCGGGAAAAGTGGCAGCCCCTTCTGGGCTGGACTCTAGAGGCTCAGGTAGACTGGACCCCAAGGGAATGGATTCTGGAGGCTCGGGATGAATGGTGGCCCCATTTGGACCGGGCACTCAGAAAAAGGGGCAGCCTCCATTGGGCAGGGATCTGGAGGCTTGGAATGCCCAGTAGCCTTCCTTCTGCAGGATCTGGAGGCATGGGCAGGGGTGGTGGCCCCTTATGGGCCAGGTTTAGAAAACTCAGGCAACTTGGCCAGGTCCCTAAGGTGCAGGAGGACTCTCTTAAGTCTATGCACCTCCCTGAGAGACAATACAGTAGGCAGTTGCAGGAGTTGCCTTCCTGCTTCAGCAAGCTTCAACAAAATCAGGGAAATGGGTGTAGTTGGGTGGTGTAACAGGCTTTTCCATGACTCTTGAAGGGATCAGAGGTCACTCACCCAGACACTAGGAGTGGTTCTTGTTGTGAAGTTGAGGACTGCAGAGGGGCTGAGGGATATAGATCCCAACTTGATTGAACACCACATTGATCGTAATTTTGAGTTTGTCATTCTGTTATGGCGGAGCATCATGAAGAAGGAATGATCCACGTAGCAACTCTCAATAAATAGGGTTTATTACCAAACAGAACACAAATAGAGAACCCTAAAGTAAATGAAACACAAGGGGTCAAAACAAGACAGGTAAAACATGAACTAACACTAAGACTAGAAAGGAACAACAATGAACCATAACACATACATAGATGAAAAATATAAGGAAACAAACAGTCAAAACAGTGTGTAATGATTTGGAACCTTCTGGAGGGCATGGTAATGTCCATCATCCATTTCCACATGCAATGTTAAACAATCATCAGAAAATTGCCTGCTGATGATATTGTAAAACTGCATTTAGCTTGCATCATTTCTTTTAATTACCCTTGAAAGGGATAAACGGATTGATGGGCAAAGAAAACGTGGGGTGGTGGGAGGAAGGGGACAGTTAACAAGATGTTAATATTCCTCGGAAGAACTTGATAATTACCTTTTGTAATCCAAAGTACCACAGGTCTCGTGTTTATTCCTTTAAGATAAAGCAGATATTAGCAATGCAATTTATTGGACTGAAATAGGAAATGAGGCGTGCATTGTCGCTACAACAGCCATGCAGTCCTTTTTTTATGACTAATACAGTTTATTCTCCTTTATCTGTGTTGACACGGAGAATCAAACAATGTCATGAAATCATTATGAGTTCACAAGTTTACTCCATCTGGCTGCACTTTTCAGCAGTTTATAAAAATGTAGCTTTGGGATAGATTCTTGACCTTGTCATTTTTTTCCTAGCAAATAACACGGTCTAAAAACAAAATCTTAAAATTGTGTGTGGTTTCCTTGACGTATTATTATTCTTTTTACTTTTTAATATGTCTTTTATTACTTGGTGAATGACTTTAAAATGCACTGAGTATGAGACATGGCCTCTTGAAATATTTAACTCAATTTACAGGAAATGAAACTGAAACACCTGGTTTTAGACCACAATCATTTATTAGTATGGAGTAGGGCCTCCTTGACTGATACAAGTCCTGCACTGTGATTTTTATTTTGAGTCATTTGTCTTGCAGAACAGTGGCCAGCTCACTATGTGATGCTGGTAGAGGAAAACATTTCCTGACTCATTCCTCCAGAATACCTCAAAATGACTCAATAATTTTAAAATCTTGTGACTGTGCAGGCCATGGGAGATATTTAATCAATGAAGACTGGCATCCAGGCTGCACATATATTGGCAATGTTTCAGTTTCATTGTCCAACCCCTATATAATAAACTAATAAATTTCTACCTGGATGCAGAAGCCAAATCAATCATTGATTAATTTTTTTTTTTTTTTTACAAAACACTTAATTTTAGGACTGAAATTTAGAACTACTGAGAACTCATTCATTCATTCTTTCATTCATTCATTCATTTTCCATCTCTAATCTGGGGTCATGTTGCAGGGGCCTCAAGAGACCTTGATAGATACCTGAAACACCTCAAACTGGCTCCTTTCAATGTGGAGGAGCAGCAGCTCAGCTTTGAGCTCCTCCTGAATGTCCAAGCTCCTCACCCTCTTTATAAGGCTGAGTCTAGACACCGTACAAATGAAACTAATTGCTGCTTGTATCCCTGATCTCATTTTTTCAGTCACTACCCAGAGCTCATGACCATAGATGAGGGTAGGAATGTAAATTGACCGGAAAATCGATAGCTTTGCCTTCTGGCTCAGCTCCCTATTTACCACGACAGAACAGCGCAGCCCCTGCATTTCTTGAGATTCTAGACTGATCAGCCTGCCGATCTCCCACTCCCTTCTTCCCTCACTCATGTACAAGCTCCCGAGATACTTAAACTCCTCCACTTGAAGCAGTAACCCATCCTCAACCAGGATAAAGCAATCCACCCTTTTCCAGTTGAGAGCCATGACCTCAGACTTGGAGGTGCTGATTTTCATCTCAACTGTTTCATATAAAGCTTTAAAGCACCTAAGTGCATGCTACAGGTCATAGTGTGAAGAAGCCACCAGGACCACATCATATGCAAAAAGCAATGATCCTGAGATCTCCTGCACCCATTGGCAACACCTCCAGGGACACTGAGGAATGTGATCCTCCTGAAGTTAGATCGCATCATCAGGTTCCCTGTCTCAAAGACTGGGAACACAGACCCAGTCTGCCAGTCCACGGACGCTGTTCCCAATCTCCATGCCCTGTTGAAGATATGTGCAGCTCAACAACATCAAGAGCTTCCAGAAACTCATGGGCAATGATATCCAACAATGGAGTTGATGAGTGAGTCCTCCTTTGAGTTTTCCAATTCTACTTCCTCCAAGGAAGGCATGTCAGTGGGATTCAGGTGGTCCTTAAAATATTCCTTCCACAGCATCCCAATTATCCCAATAGTATCCCAATTTCAAGTCAATAGTGCTACAAATCTACTATGGACAGCATGGGTAAAGCCCTGTTTCCTACTCCCAAATCACCTGACAGTTTGCCAGAATCTCTTTTAAGCCAAACAAAAGTCATTTTCCATGGCCCTATCTCCTCAAACGCCCAAGTTTTTGATTCCACAACTGCCAAAGCCACATTCCGCTTAGCCTGCTTGTACCTGTTAACTGGTGACCCACAGTCTAACCAAACTTGGAACACCTTTTTCAGTCCGACAGCTCCCTTTATCGCTGGTGTCCACCACAGTGGGGATTACCACCACAACCAGCACCAACAACATTACAGCCACAACTCTGCATAGCCTGGAGGTCCAGAACATCACCCATTCAGGCTCAATGTCCCTAATCTCACTCAGAATATTTGCTGATGGTGCGAGTTGAAGATCTTCCAGACAGGGACCTCAGCCAGATGTTCCCAGCACACCTCCCTATGGGTCTACCAGATCTATGTGGCATTCTCCCTGCCATCTAATCCAACTCACCACCAGGTGGTGATCAGTTGACTGCTCATCCCCTCTCTTGACCTGAGTGTCCAAAACATGAGGGCACAGATCTGACAATATGATTACAAAGTCGATTGTGGAACCGCGGCCTAGAGGGCTCTGGTGCCAGGTGTACTTATGAACACCCATATATTTAAACATGGTGTTTGTTATGGACAAACTGTGGTTAGCACACAAGTCCAATAACAAAGCACCACCCAGGTTCAGATCGGGCAGGCCAGTACTTCCAGTCACACCCTTCCAGGTTTCACTGTCATTACCCATGCCAAGGCCCCTGCCTTCAACTGACTGCACCCAACCCCCACAGTCCCCCCTGCAGGTGGTGGTCCCCATAGGGTGGACCCATGTCCTTGCTTTGGGTTATGCCTGGCTGGGCCTCATGAGTAGAGACCTGGTCACCAGATGCTTGCCAGTGAGCTCCCCCCAGGCCTAGCTCCAGGACTGGACCCTGGTCTCCCCAATCCAAGTGGGATCACACAATCTTTTATGTCGATCTTCATAGGGGGTCTAATGTGAACTGCTCTTTGTCTGGCCACTAACCTAGGACCAATTTGCCTTGGGAGATCCTACCAGCATCAACAGCCCCTGACAATATAGCTCCTAGGATCATAGAAGCACACAAACCCCACCACCACAATAAGGTGGTGATTCAGTACTGAGAACTCGTCTTCAGCATTACTGTGCATCACAGTTATTCAATTACTGTCCTGGTTTTCTTTTCCTAGTTGGGCCCCGAACCACCTGATTTAACTAATTGCCTTGATTAAATCCATTTAACTCTCTGCCTGAGCCCTTAATGTTATAATGAGAACTGGAGAACTTTCTGGGCTCAGTTCTCTAAGACTGTAATTGAATGATAAATGAAGTACTTGAATTTTTCTCAGTTCTACATTCCATTATTTTAATCGGAATTTCTTCGCTATGTAACTCCGCATTTAACGTCACAGGGACGTGACGGGCTGTGCTTCTATTTGGACAAAATCAAAGAGGAAGAATAGCTGTGGGAAGAGTTTGAGTTCATTAGCAGAGAGAAAAATGAAGAAGTGTTTGTGTGCCTCCAGCTGCTGTGATACACTGTCATAAGTACTCACTGGCCACTTTATTAGGTACACCTTGCAAGTACCAGGTTGGACTCCTTTATGTCATCAGAACTGCCTTAATTCTTTATGGCACAGATTCCACAAGGTGTTTGAAACATTCCTCAGAGACTTTGGTTCATGTTGTCCTGACAGCATCAAGCATTTGCTTCAGATTGTCAGCTGCATCATGAGAATCTCCCATTCTGCCACTTTCCGTAGGTGCTCTATTGGACACAGTCTGGTGACTGTGGAGGTCATTTGAGTACAGTGAACTGCCATATTCAAGAAACCAGTCTGAGATCATATGAGCTTTCTGACATTGAAAGTAGCCATTATTATCTGGATATATTGTGGCCATAAATGGATGGACATGGTCAGCAACAAGACTCAGGTACACTGTGGCATATACAGTAAACAGTACAGTACAGTAAAGGGGCTCAAAGTATGGCAAGAAAATGTCCCACATACTATTACACTACCACCACCAGCAATAACTTGAATTCTTGCTACAAGGCAAGGTGGATACATGCTTTCATGTTATTTACTCCAAATTCTGACTGTGCCATCAGAATGTCACAGCAGGACACGGACCTGAGCAGGCAAAGATGTTCCAGTCTTCTAGTGTGTAAGTTTGGTGAGCCAATGCCCACTGTAGCTGCAGTTTCTTGTTCTTAGCTGGACGGAGGGGCACCCAATGCGGTCTTCTGCTGCAATAGCCAATCTGCCGATCTTGACATGTTGTGTGTTCAGAGATGCTCATCTACATACCTTGGTTGTAACAAGTGGTTAATTGAGTTACTGTTGCTCTTCTATCAACTTGAACCATGCCATGCATGTTTTTTTTCTTTATCAGTCAATTCTACGTTCTAAAGGGCCATTCGTGACTTGAAATGTTCGTAACTTGTTAATCAGCATCATTTTCAGGGCACTCAAATCTGCATGCATAAGTGTGATATAATGTCAATACATGTTGTCTTTTCCTAAAACACATTACTAATGATACATAAAACAAAAATAATCTCAGGAAAGCACGTCTTACTGATACGCAAGTACAAAGAATCGGGATGCTGGGAGTACGCACACTACATTGCTGCGTGGCGGGAGTAACAGCCAGAATTCGTACTAGGCGGAATTGGTGCGCATAACAAAATTTGATGTTGTGGAAGCCCAACAAACACAATTTAGACATACAGTCCACTTCATTTGTATGTCTGAAAGTTTGTAAGTTGTAAGTTCGTAAATAGAGGAGCGCCTGTATTATACCAATCCCACCATTGGTCTCCTCTATAACAAAATAACACTTGTACCACTGGATTCATTTCCCTGAATAGTATGCAGAAGTCACTGAGAGACACACCCAGGGCAGAGAAAGTAGTTAACTTGATTCCACAGACAACCCTGTAGGGCAGATAACAGGAGCCCCACAAGGCACATAGCCATAAAGTAAAATTACAGGATCAAACCCCCCTGATATTTGTAAATTTTACAGAACGGGATCCCCTCACCTCCCAACATATCGGTAGGGTTGCCAGTTCCACACTTCCCCTGAAATACCAGAGCCTCGCCTCCATCTCACCCCATTACCGTCTCCTCAACGCAGAGAGTTGATGGGAGTGCAGTGGTGACTGAAAAGGTGCCTCCTTCAACCAATTCACCCCTATTTCAGAAATCTATAGACACATGCAAACATATGCCCCTGCCAATAAATAGGTACATATATATGCACTCCACACCTCAATAACACATACACACGCTCGATAATAACAAACATCTCTATGACATTTAGAAAGATGTTATACATCTTGTGGTTTTCGTGAATTTTTCCAAAAATAGGGAGAATAAAAAACAGAAGTTCATGTTGTGACTGTATTAATAAACTCATATATATGTCATTTTGTTTGAACTAGATCTTGACCTTCTCTGTTGGTGGTCCTGTGACTGGGATAAACAAAGACATCCATTCTTGCAGCAACCTGCCTGAAGTAGGGCAGAAGTAAAATGTAGAACAGATTGAAAAATTACTACTGATTATTGACTTATAATTAAATTCCTGAAAATTAATCTCCAGACAGAACACACAAAGTCAAAAAGCACACAAAAAGCGCAGGGACAGCATTCGAACCCCCATCACTAGAGATACGAGGTCACAATTATACCCACTGCACATCTAATCTCCCTGCTTTTTTGTATTAAATATTAAAATATTTATAACACAATGGTATTTAAGTTTCTGTGGGAGATGGAATCTGGTCCTCTGAAGAAAAAGGATATTCTGCTGGAAAAAAAAGCCATCAAGAAGATATCCTTGGCACCACAAATAAATATACAAATAAAGAAATAAAGATACAAACAAGCTAGGGCCTGTATCACCAAGCTGGATATTTTTTGTTAACAAGATAATGCGTCAGATTTAGGGCAAACTCATACTTGGCCAGGTTGCCTTGTACAGTACTCAAGCATGATTGTCTCCACTCCCCGACTGGTCTGCACTTAACATTCCGAGCCCAAACATACTTTTGTCAATGATTTGCCACGTATTGCATTGAAGAAAACATAGTACAAATAGTGCTATCACACAGCACAATGGATATCACCACAGCCCTCATAGATTTATTGAGTATGCAACACAGCAATTTCCATGGAGTTGTGCTGAGTGTATAAGAAAATAGCTCCATATTTTACCAAAAATCTGGAGTTTTGTGTGTTGCACCGTTCCTAGATACTCTTGTCAACCCAAATATCCAGCAAACATTGCACCTCTGCCGCAGTTTGTCACTACCTGATATGTACAGCCTACCCAATCCATTCCTTCCTGGTCCAGTTTATTATAGTGTATATGTGTACATGCCTGTGCCAGTCGCATCATTGATGTCATGTTTGTGGTCCATTAGGCACAGTTAGTGAACACACTAGATCTTGCCAGCGAGTCAAATTGAACCGTGCTCTGGCCCACCTCTTCAAGTGAGCATGGTTCAGCATACTGTGCCAGGGCATTTAAGCCAGGGTACCTTAAGCCTGAAGAGTTATCTTGCTAATTAACAAATCTCGCTTCAGGATACAGGCCCCTACGTGTCTCAACCAAACCTTTAAAGTAAGTAACTGAAGAAACTTACTTCCAGAATTAGTTCTTGGTATTGATCCAAGGAAAACAGTTAGCATGCGGCGGTCCTGTGATATAGCCTATAAAAGACATAAAACACTGTGATTCTTGTCTACTCACAGCCTCATGGAAATTATGACCAATCTAGAAGGAGGTTGAGTATGCTTTAACTTATCAGCAAATGGATCTAGCAGATTGAGAGAAGAATGTTTTGCCTCCGGGCCCTACAAATTTATAAGGATGCCACATGGACTTTATGAGGCATCAAAATATTTTTTAAAATACGCTACAGATGTGCTTAGGTTACCAGATGAATACATATCATTGAAACATTATGTCATTGTTATTATCTATATTTCAAAATCCAGGTTGATGGTATATGGAATTTTGGAAAATTAAGGAAGTTATACACCAGAAAACACAATTGGTTAGAGTAAAGTATACCTTGCCAAAGAGATGATACCTGTATGTACCTCTCTTCCAGCTAACTAGTACAGCTAAAACTAGGACAGTGGAGTGAGTACAAGTCATTACCTAGCAGTAGTCAGCTTCGTCATAATATTACTCAATGAGTGGACAGTGTACTCAAGGAACGTAAAAAATCAATCTCCTCCATAAACTAACACTCCACAATCATGAAGAAATACTGAGCAGTTTCTAAATAATACTAGAGTAATCCTTCAGGCAAAACTACGCATAAGCTCAAGTGCATTTTTTGATAAGCAATACGGCTGTCTATGTATTTTTGTTTAACGGGTTTCCTGCTTTTCCAGGGCTGAATACAAATCAGTCATGAAATTAAACACAGCCACTCACTCTTACAAATTCCACTGGTGCCCGGCAATAACCAACTATCATTAAATCTCATAAATCATTATTGAATTTTTTTAGCCACAACCTTTATCACCCAGCTTCCAGATGCCAACCACTTTTTAAATATAATTTTCCCTGCCTGAATCCCATCCATTCCATGGGTCAGCAGAGCACCAAAGTCCGAAAGTCTTACTGTCAGCAGTTGTATTACTTTGTACGCAGAATGTGGTGCACCTATATGCCAGGACAAACATCTGCAAAGTCATCCATGAATGACTACTGTACCAGTCATTAAGTAGCAAGTGTGTTGTGTTACGTTGATAACAGCCGGCTTAAATGGGCACCCAGAAGTCTCTAAATCCCCATTTCCAGCAAAGCTGATAAGCAAATAAGCTTGACATCGTTGTGGCCAATGTATGACACTTAAAATTTGTCCTCAAATGAATGATCCAATGGTGTGACATCAAAAATGTGCAGTTGCTAAGTTGTCATTCCCTCAGAAAATGGTGCTGTAGGTGGTAGTCTGTGTGGCCCATTGGGTTGAACAATTCTGTGCACAGTAGAGACCAAATTGAATATAATTGAACAACCTTTGAAACCATACAAGAAAAACTAGGATTTTACATATTAAAACCAGACTATTAAACCTAATATTTAGGAAACCAAAGATAATATCGTTATCATTAATATTGTTTTTATATAAAAAGGTTAAAGATGGAAAATATATTCCCCGTTTGTCAGATTAGATTAGATTAGATTAGATTAGATTAGATTAGATTAGATTAGATTAGATTAGATTAGATTAGATTAGATTAG
>JAABNY020000045.1:11777011-11803453 GCA_015164015.2 Brevimyrus niger | reverse complement strand
TTGTTTGATTTATAAGAGAAAAAATTTTTGTTTGGGTGTTTTTTTGGAGCCCCCCCCCCCCCCCCCCATCCACTCAAGTTATGAAGAGGAGAAAAGTTTTTAATTCAGAAATTGCAAAAAGGAAAAGACCCAAAATGAAGACCTTCTCCAAGGATGGTCAGTTGATACCGCCAGTGAAAGGACTCTCCAAAGCTGAGGTATACAACAGTATCAGTGTTGGAATTACAATACAGGATATCAAAGACCTTTAAAGCCATTTGTGTGTGGATGTTTTCTACTATTTTTCAGATTCAAGACCTGATACAGAAAGAAATTCTTGCAAAACTGAAACAGTCAGATGAAAAGATGGATGAACTCATTGGAAGGATCCAAAAAATTGAGTGCATTTCCAGTTATGAGGGAAGGCTTTACAAACTCCAAGTTAGTAACTGTCTGGAATTAAATTCAGCTTTTCTTTGTCCCAAAACATATACATGAGACTCTTCAAATGTAAGTATTTTGAAGATTTCTAGACAGCGTAGAGCAGATTGGTGTATGGCTAACTAGGAATATGATGTTAGGGATGTTATGGTGTAAGGATTATAGAGTGACATGATCGAACTGGCTGCAAACCTCAACAAATTGCTTAATTCAAGTTGCAATAGGAAACCAAACTAAATTTGAAATTCATGTTGGTTGCTTTGCATGAAATTTCTCTCCGTGCAAATGATATAACATGATGCATTCATTAATATAATAAACACTCTAACGCCATTCTCCAGTTTACTGAATTTGGACTCTATGGTAGCATAAAACCTGTAATGTAAATTTTTATAGCTCTGTTTATGTATAACGTCTCATATGTATGTTATGTTGTTGCAAGTGTGTAATATTACATGTGTATTACTACTAGGGTGAATGTAGTACTCTGTTGTAGAGCCCTATTCTATTATATATGGGGATAATATGTGCAATGGCTTGGCTGACTTCTTTCATTTTAACCAGTCCCATAAGAGCATTGACCTATTGATTGGTTACTGGTGTGCTTTTTTGTGGCATAACATTGCCATCATAGTTGACTTTTATAGGTCTGTGGTTTGTTAACAATGTATTCATGAGTTAAAAAGTGCAGGTCTTTGAAGGAGTATTGGGAAAACAAAATGTATGGTCCTAAATTGTTTAGGTTGATGACATCTCTCTAAGGTGTCTCTGTCTGCTAAAATATGAAAACATCAGATGCTCTCGACATTATTACATTAATGTTGTTTTTTGCTGTTAGGGTTTGCGGCCTATGAGTTTAGAAATGAATCCAGATTATTGATGCTGTTTCTTTTATATATTTGGAAAATTTACATTTTCTGCCCTCCCAAATGTCTTGTTTCCAGGCAGACATTAAGAAGATAAAAAGGAGGGGGCAGGCTGCTTTGGTATACATGAGAAAACTGCAACCATCAGGGACAGAAATGTCACCCGAAGAACTCAATCAGGTTGTTCATTAAACAAGAGGCTGCCTTCTCCTTGCTTAAGTGTTGAATGCAAAAGCTGGCTATAATCTCATTCAGCCATTGAGAAATATGGTATTGATATTCAATTGAGGCATTCATAAGATTTATGAACATATAATACGGTGCACGGTGCTTATCCTGTTCACTGAGCCTTTTGAGCACGTTCAGGGGCAGTGGGCTCACAGAACTTGCTTTTTTTTTCATTTTAGAGGGCTTCCTTCAGTAGTATGGGTTCCAAGCTTTCACATATTATGGATTCAGCAGCCTCCGTGCATGTGCCACCTGGGCCTGTTCCTTCTGAGACTACGGTCAGCTACCACACAGATGTGGTCTCATCCACAGGGTAGGCCTGTTTCATTCATTTGTCTGCTTATTTTTGTCACCATGAGACTTGTGGTGATTCTGTGTACATGTATGCAAGTTATGAGCATTCTCCAAACAGTCACTAAGCAACAAATGATATTGCATTTATGTGAATTTAAATTCTGTTTCTGTTTTTACACCTGCAAAAATATCTCTCTTCGACCGGAATTAAGACAGACAGCCTTATAGTCAATGAACAATCCAAGCCCTGTGACCCTGTAGATGCAGAGAGCACCACTTCGGAGGCTGGGGGTCTCTGAAGATGGGAGGCTTTTTGCATTCCTTTTTCCTATTTTCATTAATTGCACATATCCACAGGATCACAGTGAGTCAGGAACAGGGAATACACCCTGTCCAAGAAACTGCTCCACTGCAGGCTATGATGAAACACACACACGTGCGCGTACTCACAGGCTAATTCAGCTCTACGCTTACACCAGTAAGCTTTACACCAGTTCTTAAGAGTGTGCTAAGAAGCCAAGTGTGCCAAGTAAACGCACCCTCATTTGGAGAGGAAATTTACAGGTGCTGCAGTGCAATTCAAACAGGCAGCGCTACCCACAGCGCCGCCATGCCACCCCGTCGATTTTACGTGCATTTAGAGCTTTCGAGAGAATTACCCTGGTAATTCCTCCTCTCTTTAACCCACTGCTGGGAGGTAATACACAGATACACGCAATACTGTTGCTCCTTCATTTTTTTGTAATCTAAAAACTCAAATATGAAATCAACAGGCACTTACCGATTTAGTATTTGATTCCCAGAATTCCCAGCCTTGGAGCTGTCCACCCTCTTTACAGCTCTGCCAGTGAATGTTGGCTGGCACACAGCTTCATTCATCCCATTTCCTGATTTAGAAAGCAGCACACGTTTAGTTCCCGAATGGGCCAGTACTTCCAGGTCCCAGTCATTAGCCGCCTCTCTGAGTTCCTGGGCTGGCGGCCGAATAATCACTTCGAATCTGCGATATTTAAAAATGCTGCATGTTCCACCCGCTAACACCCAGTAAAAATGCTGAGCGTGCTCGACTCGCTGACAGTTGTCATCTTTCATTGGGAGAGCACAGGGAGCCTAAAAGCGTACATTTTACAGGAATCCATAAATGGTCAAGACAAGCCAGCTTGTCAAACTGATTTTACGTGAAGAAAAGCTGTCATCATTTTGTGTCTCCAGCTGATAGTGGTGAATTTTATTTTTTCATTCTTTTCATTCTACTAAAGAGTGAGACATGGGGCCTCAGAAGAAGAAGGAAGATTTTGAAAATTAGCATTTTTAAACATATTCAACCCACATTTTTTACCCCCAAAATTTGTTTACATTTTCAGTTACCAGCTCTTCCACAGAATATCCCTTTATGTATTTTATATTTTCTTGTTCAACTACCTGATGTGCAATACAAACAATTATATTGTTGCAGGTGGTTTGCATGCTCAAATAAGGCTATTTTTCTATCCTTTTGGAGGATCCACAGGAGCAATTAAGTTTTACAAATTCAGTGCACATTTGAGATAAATCCCTAAGATAAGGATTTACTCTAAAACTTTGTCTAATATTCACAATGTGAAGGTTTGGCTTATGTTTTCTTATTAACAGGAGTAAGAACAGATATGATCAATATCATCACACAGGATCCCAAGTGATACCAAATGTCTTACCGAAGGATTTTGCAATTTTCACAGCTTTTTTTCTTAATGTTTCACTTTTTCCTTCAGGAAAAAAAAATAACTAAAATCCACACAACTGGATAATTCTTACAAGGTTTGTTTCCAATAAGCCACTGCAGCATTGTGAGACTGTCTCTGTGGAATGTAAAGCTTTGTTTTGCTTGACCTTCAGGATTTTTTTTCCTTGGCCATGGGCTATGCAGTTTTGCTCCTGTGGACCAAAGTGGCAATAAACAGCCGTCTGCTCTTTTTCTGAGAAAGTTTCATTGTGTAATAGGAGTGGAAGCGCTCCTTGAAAACATTCCAGAGGTATGAAACGCACCGTGTCGGCAATGGAGTGGAGAATATCCTGAGAACGCCGGATCCCTTTCTAATTGTGTGCCTTTTGTTCCTTTCTTTCCATAACAAATTAAAGAAACCTCTTTATTTGTGGTAGAAATGGCGTTATAGAAATTTTTTTTGGAAGATTTAGGACTTGAAACTGTTCCATTTCAAAGTTCTCTTAAAAGAATCAAAACACCCAGTTTATGGTTGTATAATTTTTATCAATGAGCCTAGCCTAAGAATCATATGCATTATAGATGCATTACAGTGTTGAGTACTTTAAGAAAGTAAGTTTAGTGTAAGTAAGACGTGTTGTTAATGAGTGATTTTCTTTGGGCCGAGTGTGCTTACCATTTTTAAGTGCCTTTGGATAACAAAATGGCATCTTGGCAATTTGGTGGAAGCATATTTTAATCTACACCAAAGGTTAAACAGAAGCCCTAACCAGGTTGCGTTTGAGGATGAATCTGTGTCTCTTCTTTGTGCCCTGAGTGTATATCTCTAGCAGAAAAAATAGCCATGTTCGGTTTTGACACTGAAGCACTCATGCCCAGCAGGGACTGCCTTATCACTTGCATTGATGGGCCATGCACCTTGGAAATGATTAAGGTCAGCCAACCAAAAGGGCCTTTATCTACTTCACAGGTTTCTGTCCTCACTTGATACCTGAGAGAAAATGTTTAATGTAATATCAAATGCCCTTTGAAGCTGAACAGCAGCTTTAAGTGTCAAGTCCACTAATTCTTCAGAAATATGTCGCACAGCACATTCTACTCTGTGAAAGCTGATCAGTGCCATCTAGTGCTTTCAAGAGGTATTTCTGCAGTTCATAGTTTTTTTTGT
The DNA here is from genome assembly GCA_015164015.2 of Brevimyrus niger. NCBI lineage: Eukaryota > Metazoa > Chordata > Actinopteri > Osteoglossiformes > Mormyridae > Brevimyrus > Brevimyrus niger. The sequence continues at coordinate 11,798,775 of JAABNY020000045.1, read as the reverse complement.
TTTTTTTTTTTACATTTATTCAATTCTTAATACTGTATTTGTTTATGGATAATTTCATTCAGTAACCATTTTTTTCCATTTTACTGACTTCAAAGTTTCCTATTATTACTTAATGGTGGGTTATACTTTGTTGGAGCACCATCTCAACCTGCATGCAGACCCCAAAGTTTGTGAGTGTGAAGTGTCTGCTTTTTACCTGCTTCTAGCCTCAGGATGTATAACTGTTCCAAACTCTAACTTTCAGGATTGATTATTCTAGTGAGACTCAGTCCAACACTCAAGGCAGCGCAGACGTCCAGGAAGGTACGTTCTGGCCATGTTTCAAAAACTACACAAAATGATTAAGATTAATCCTGAAAATGTTATTCTTTTGAAACCTGTTCTGAGGTGGCTCAGGCTCCAGGTCATATTTTTTGTAAAATGATCATGGTTTTGTTTGTGTATTTGAAAAGCTCTAAATTATAGGCGTTTCTTGTCATTTCCTCTCTCCTCTCTCAAGACAAAACATTTTTCATCCTAGATATATTTGCAGCTCTTGATTCATTTGTGTTCAAGTGAAGTCCATATTGATTTTTAATATGGGCAATAGAAATACAACAGCCTTCCTTTTTCCTTCAGAAACTGATGAGGTGATATTTTGTGGGGTCATGTTGCCTAAAAAGAGCACAGTTGAAGGATCTTGCCAGAAGCAGGTATTTATCTGTGCCCTACATACTGCCCAGCCCTCCAGAAGATAGACAGTGTCGTGTCATTGTGCGTTATGGTCACTGGGGATTAGCTCTTCTCCCTTCTCTTTATAAGCTCAAAGGGAATCCTACAGTTGATCTCACATCTAAAAGCAAAGAAGAGGACACAGCGGGTAACCTTGATGTCCGTAGTCCCATCATGTCCTATGCGTAAAATCTTTGCTCCAGTTTGCTGAGAATTTATATTGCTGTGATCTGTTTTGGTTGTATATTTATCATCATGCAGCAGCACTGAACTCAAGCAGGGAAGGTAACGACACAGCAGTTGGCCCATCCCAAATGCAGGTACTCTTTCGTTTCAGGCTTTGAGATTAAAGCCAGTCATGGGTCTCAAGGGTGATGTCAGATGTGGGTAATTTCTTAACTCAGGGGACTATGGCATCTGTGGCTTTGAATAAAAAGGCAGTTCGACCTACTTTACCACCCCAAGCTCTTTCTGGTAAGACTTTACTATGCAATCCACCCTTTACTGCTGAATACAATCAATATATATAAATAAAGTCTCCAATGGAAAGGAATAGCATGACTTTATTCCATTCTCTCCATGAATCCATCAGTCTTTAAATGGAGTTGCGTACAAGATACAGCTGTTTCCCAGCAGAGGTAGACATTTCCAGTGCAGAAAGTAAAAATCCAAACCAAAATTTTGTTTCAGTTGAGTATAAAGAATCACAGCCACAGCATACCTAACTGGTTGGTTAAAACAAAATCCTGGTCTGGATTTTTTTATTTCTGAATCAGGAATGTCTACCTCTGTTTTCCATTGGGTAAAATGATACTGCAGCCACCCTCAGGTGTAGTAAGAGGGCCAGACCACCTTGTTCCAAATATGGGCATGGAATTGGTACGGGTAGCACTTTGACAATTCAGATCATTGAGTAATTTGACAGCACAGTGTTGCAGAGGTGAAGATGATGTGATTTTTACACTTCTGAGGTGGTTACCACCCCAGATTGGGTGCTGCACGGTGGTGGGCCATTTAAGAGATGGTGATTTTCACACCTCGGAGCCGGGATTTCAGGACTGAATCCTGTAAAAAGAATGGCAGAATCTGAAGTGAAGCATTGTCACATTGCGTCAAAGGGTCTGAAGTAGTGCAGTAGCAGCTCTTAGGAAAACACAGAGGTAGGGGGACAAGAACAGGACTGCTGGTGCCATAGCTTCCTTTGGAATTGTGATCACTCTGCAGATTTCTCCCTTCTCACAGAATCCTACATCCTGTCATGCCCACGCAGCCGGTGTGCTGGTACCCATGCAGGCTGACTGCTGTGCCATCCTCCAAGGTGATGCAATTTCACTCCATTTTTGTTTTTTTTTGTCTCTGCCTTCCCAGGCCTTGAAAAATACAAAAAATATTCATTCAGGCGCAGGAATGCTCAGACGAAGTACACCGGAAGCTCCTCCTCATTGGAGTCATGCTGAGGTAATGGCCGGTCAGCCCGCATGAGTCAAAACCAGTCCCACTGCCATGCCCTACGGCGGTAAAATTCTCTTCATTTCCCACAGGGTGACTGGCTTTCGCAACAGCTCCCCCTCCCTGCCATTTCGCTTCCAAACTACCTGCTGTCTGAGGCCGGCGTAACACAAACACCTCAGAAGCTGTATCTGGGGGTGGAGCAAATCAAATGGCCTGAGGGTATTGGCCTGCAATGGACCGCTATCCAGGCACAGCCCTGCACCCTTGCTGGACAGTTCTTCCCTCTACTTCACCCAGACGCGCAGCTGCTGTTCCGAGTGGAGTGACATAGAAGTGATAAAAGTCACACCTATTCTCATGACCTATAAGCTGTCTTCCTACTTCACTAGTGTGCCAAACATATATGGACGCTACAGCCTATACGGTGAGATTCAAATAGTCAACATTTAGAAGTATGGACAAGGTTTTTTTTTAAAAACAGGTTTACATCATACTATGACAATCTGTAGATGAATTAGTGTAGGATTTTTGTGATGTTTTTTTTAATCGTAAGTACATGAATTGGATCTCAGCTGCAACTTTAGAGTTTGGTGTTATATGAGAGTTGTAGTTTAAAATTATTTAATAGGTTTGGTGTTTTTGTATCCTGGGATACTTTTCAGTTTATGCCCTGAGGCATTTGAATGTCATGCAAATGTCAAACAGCTCAACAATAAGAGAATGAGCAACATTGCAAGGATTTTTTTGTTAATTTCTTTTTTTTTTTTAAGTACATTGATTTGGAATAATCCACATTATACCAAAGGTGGTGTCCCATATCATCAGCCACTGAAGATCCTGAGATCTGGAGCTTTGTGATTTTATCACATTGCAAAAACCCAGACTGGTGTTAGACTGATGTAACACAAAACAATTTAATTAGCATACAATAAAGAGAGCGATGGCATTTTGAAATAATACTTACAAAAATATCAACAGTGAAACGATTCATAGAAGTCTACAAAATAAATACAGTTCTGTTGTTTTCCCCAATTGAAGATTTTTGTGTCTTTATATAAACTTTATGAACTTTATTACTTCATTGTTCATAATTTAACACTTACTATGTATTTTTTTCTTTTCAAAATGTTGTGGGCCATTATGTTGGTGTATATATATTAGGTATGATTCACATTTTTACAAACCATATCCAAAAAGGCCTCAAATGAATGTTTAAAATGTAATATTGTTTTAAAACAATTGTAATTATTCTGCTGCATCTTGAGTTATAATTAAAAATAGAAATAACAAAAAACATGCAATAATCTAATTGAACAAAGCAATGAAAATGCCAATTGTAAGTTCTGTTTGGGTACCTGATAATGTTAAATTATAATATTCACTTTCAAGTACATTCTACTGCTGTACGCATTGCAGCACAAATTTGATTCAATATTTCCTTGAACATTTAGGCCCGCGGTGGTCTTGGCCAACACAAGCAATTGTGGGATAAGTGGATCTGCTGAAATGGAAATATTGATCCAAAACTTCATATGACCAGAGCCTTCATATCACTGGGTAAACATTTTACTGTTTTGCGGTTTGAAACATACGTCTGATTTCACACATAATCTTTATACCCAAGTAGATCTGTTTTATTTCATTTTTCAAGTCTACACATGCCTCAGCCTTGTATGCCCTTTGAAGTCACAGCATGTTTTCACCGTCAAAAGGGTTAAATAGTATATTGAAGACAAAAAAATGGTTAAAAATTCTACATTATAATACCATTCCTCATTTTAATATGATTCCAGTATGGTGTTTTAATATAGTTTTTCAGTCTTAGTACTGCTTATTTTGACATTGTAACATTTCATCATACAAAAATTAGTATGTACAAAATATATTCCTTTGCTCAAGGCATCCACTAACTGCAGCTGGGTATTTGTGGATGGGGTGTTGATTGGTGGTCTATTTGCGTTTCCTCAGGACTAGATACATGAAGCCGCTGATAAGAATTAGTGGGAAGGCAATCCAAGCAACGACGAAGGCGTAGCCATAGTCCCCATTGGTGAATCTGTTTTTCTGGAAGTCACTGTGCTCGGCCGTGTAAATCGAGGCTCCAATCATGACGCAGAAGGCTTGGATGGAAACAGAGGTATATGTCCACAGGTCAGCACATAAAATTAGTGTAATTTCATCTATGAAGTAATGCATTCCAGCAGTGGGCTGATTAATTATAGCTTGATATAAAGTAATTTTGAACTTGAGAGGTCTGATTTAAATAAAAATGACTTTTTAAAATAGTCTTTCATGCAAAAAAGTCAAACCAAGAACTCAAACATAGCTGACCATTGTTTTTGTAAGTTGTGATTTTCAGGGCAGCGGTTTTCCTGGTTTATTTTTTTTAACCTTTTTGACATTAGGTGGTGGGACTTACCTGAAAGTAGCTGAATGATGGCGGTAAAGACGAATCTCTCTCCTTGCTTCAGTCGGAAAAGCTGCAGTATGAACACAAAGAACCCCACACAGCAGAGGATGGTGGCTAGTATCATGGTTGCTTGGACAGCCTGAAGGTAGGCTGTGGAGAAAGGAGACAGCTGAGTGATGGCATATGCACTGAACTTTAGAAAAGCCATGCTCTTGTTTTTATTATGCCTATTTGTTTAAAAAAAAGTCTTACAATAAAAAAAAAAATCACAGTAACATTCAAACTGATCAGGACAAAGACCCATTAGAGTTACCTGCATGTGCGGATTCACTATTTTCTGTGGGCGTGCATGTATCATTGCAAGTGTACCACAGGTCCATGGAAAATGTTCCCGATACCCACCAGGCCTAAAAGGCAATCAGATACAGTGTACAGACTTGCTTTGTACAGTCAGGTAAACAATTGCTCTTTAGTCATTATTGCTTTTCAACTTACATTGTTTAAAGTCGATATGAAGAGTAACACTGCAGCAGTTATATGGAACAGAATGATGAAGGCCAGTATTATCAACATTGTTACCAAGTGGCTGGTGATCAAGACACAGAATCTGTGAAATGAAAGGGATAAATATGAGTTACCCATGAAGCAACAGTTCCGTCTATGGGTGGTATTATGAAGGCTACATTCAACAAAACTTTTTTTTTTTTTTTTACCTCATATGTCATACATTGGGTACTGATCCGCGTAATACTTTACACACCATTTTTACACTACAATATTGCTACTTAAAGGGATTTCTACAAGTAAGTTGATGATAGTTCATCTTGCAAGCCAAAGTACCCAAAGTTATATAGTTCCAGAAAAACTACAGAATCCACCTATGCATTCATCCCTTTTGCATACCCACTTATCCAGTAAAGGGTCACAATGGACCTGATGCCTACCTCAGCAAGCACAAAGCATAAGTCAAAAGGAAACCTGGACAGAATGCCAGTCCATTTTAGAGCATATCATAACTGTCAGCTGAGAAACATGTATCTCCAACAATCCATTGATTCGAGAGCATGAAAAAGCCCATTCTCTCAATAAAATACTTTACAAAATGAACCTTTAATAAAGTAATGATTGAGATGCCGTTAACACTACAAATAAAAGCTTATCTTTACACAGCCATCAATGAACAGTTTAATGTTTTAAATGGACTTACGTAGATTATTGTCAGCTGAATAAATATGCCCATGGCAACAAGATACAAATTTGCTTTATATTCACAACAATAAAATTAGTTAGCTAGCTATTCATCTATTTAATTAATATTAAGCTGCTAATTAGTAATATAACCATGACCATCATGAATACAAATGTTAATTAGTACAACCATAAATATTAGTTATACAGACGATCTCATAAACCATCTTTTCATTGCTCAAATGTCACACACTATCAGTAGTCAGAGGAGAACTGGCTTATTCCATCTATAGTTAAACAAAAAATGTCATAATCGTCAAAAAGTGAACAGCAACAATATATTGCAGGGTTTTCCGATTCCAGTCTTAGGGGCCCTGAATTCAACAGTTTGCAGATATCCCTGCCCAGACATATCTTAATCGGCAAAATACAAGGTTTAGTAGGTGTGTCGGAGTAGGGAAATCTGCAAATTGTGTTCTAAATTGGCTCAGGAATTGGAATTGATATATTGAAACAATTTTCAATTTCAGTCATCAACTTGTTTGTTGCCTGCACCTTGGCCGGCTGCGGCTCCCTCCTCCCCTTCACCAGTGTCCCCTCTGCCTTCCTCCTTGCCACCTTCGCTAGGCCCTCCACGTTCTTCCTCTCCCCTCTGACATTCCCTCCTACTCCCCTCTCATGCTCGCCGAGGGTCCCTCATGCCCCGGCCTCATGGTTGCCTGCTGCCCCTGCGGCTTCTGCCTTTTGCCCGCCAGGGTTCCCTCTGGCTCCCTGTTTCCCCCCGCCCTTTGCCTCCATGTCCCCTGGTTTTGTGTCCCCGTCCCTCTCCTTCCTTTGTGCCTGCTATTGGTGTGTCCCCTGGTATTGTTCCTCCATTGTCCCCTCCCCCTTGGTGTTCGGTTTTATGTTCCCGTCCTTAGTGTCCCTCTTCGTATCTACATATGGTTACCTGGCTTCCTGTCTTATTTGTCCTTTGTGCAGTTGCTGTTCCCTGTGTTCCGTTAATGTTCTTGCTTTTGTTTCCCCAGGTGCTGTGCTGTTGTGCTCTACGTCCCTTGTGCTGCCCCTTTGCTCCCCTTAGGCATGCCTGGAGTGGTCACCTTTTGGGGGGGGGGTTCTGTCATGCCCCACTCGACCGCTCCTTCTTTGTGCCACGCCCCCTCATCTACCCTGTGTGGATTCCCTGTGTTTACCAGCTGTTTCATGTTATAGTCACTAGTCCTATGTATTTAAGTCTGTGTTACGTATGTTTCCCCCTGTCCGGTAATTGACGTTGTTCAATCGTTGTGTTCTATTCCAAAGTGTGTTTTCTCCTAGATCAAATCCTTGTTACCTGACTTCCTGACTCTCGCTCCTGTTTCCCCGGTTTGTGCCTGCACAAGTCACAACAATTCCTGTGGTGTGAACATGACAAAAGTCCCTGGTTCTGGAAGAAGGTTCTGGTTCCAGAAAAAAGTTCCAGTGGTATGAAAACACCTATAGAGTACAGATGAATATGAGCTGAAGACTGCATATGTCTGAACTTTAAGCTTGGCCTTTGAAGGCCAATGGCAAAGTTCCCATCATTATTGTTTCAGGCTTAGGTATTGGTGCACACATAGATCACACTGGATTTATATTTCACATACAAATGAATGTGGAAAATTTCATATATGCTTTTATGAGCTGAAATTTAGAAGCATAAACAGATATTGTTGTGCAAAGACTGACACACTTAGGGGGTTTTAAGTACATTTCACCATGTGCCCCCCCCCCCTCCAATAAATGACTTGTACACTAGGTTGAGAGTGCTCTTCAATTTGAGGGTGTGATGGTCTGATTTAGTCTAGACATTAGGCAAAAGGTTTTACTCCATCAAAATCAGGAAGAGGGATTGGATAACTATTCCCTTAGGAGATACTTCTTGCTACCTATTAATCTGTCATTGAATTTTAGTCTTTATTGATTTCTAGTAGAGGCTTCCTGCCAATCTAACCACATCATCATCAAAACCCAGTTAATTCCCCACTTGTACTTACTAACCCTGTGTAATTAAAATGGAGAAGCACCATCTAAAAAAGTCAGAACGATTTTGTGTTCATGTCATTTGATGGTTGCAGATGCTTCAGGCTGCTGTTTAAAGAGCCTAACACATCTGTGGAATGGCATCTACAAAGTTCAAAATGCAGGCAGCTGCCCAAGAAATCAATGCCTCAAGTTTTTAATAATGAATCCTATAGATGCATCGTGTGCAGTTTATCTGGAAGGTACGCTAATATTTGTAGTGTGATTTTTGTTAGACATTGACCTAGAGTATCTAGCTGTTTTATGAAATATTTCTTATTATTATCTTTTCACTAATAAAACATTTGAAAGCATACCTATTTTCCCTGTGTAAGGAAAATTAGCTAATTTTTCATATGAGTGACAGTTAAATCTAAGGCCACAAAATTTGACTTTGATGGCATTTCCCTGAGGAGGCTCCAGCTTGAGAAGTCAGCAGCACAAACTTATCCCACAACACACTCACAGCAGGCCAGCCGGGCTGCAGACTGCAAGCCTGCCAACATAAAGTCAAAGGGAAACAAAACCACTTCAGCTGACAGGAAGCCGCCCCCCTTATTTTTCCTCGGCGGGCCCCATGGAGGGCTGGCCAGTAGAGATTCCAACTGTGGGGAGTGGCCTGGCAGGAGCTGCCGCTCGGGTCAGAACCTGGCTGGCTTAGAGATGGCCGCCTGCTGCACCCTCTTCCTCACCTTTGCACAGTCAGACTCGAGGACCTTTTCAGCTGCCCTTAATCAAAGGCAGATGCCTGGGAAATAGATAGTAGATGCTGGGTAGGAATAGGCTACCTCAACTTGCTCATTTAAAGAAGAGCGTTTAAACTGTGAAGGATTTCCATGCAGAAATAAAGGTGCTTTATTGAATTAACTGGAATTTTAAAAGCGGATAAAAACTTCCAACCCTTCGCTGCATCCCCCCAAGCCTGAAGAAAACAGTGAACTACCCTGCTGTCTTTCAGCATGTGAGGTGGGGGGTTGGTTTCCAAATCTCATGGTGTGCTGACGTCCCATTACACATATGGTTTTAATTTACTGTGGAGCTCCCTTCCTCTGCAAGAGGGAAGGAAGAGGAGGGAGAACGCGACTGTGGCGAGGAAAACACACCCGAGACGCCAAAAAACCCCAAGTCTGTTTCTCATGATAAATGAACCTTGTTCAGAATTTTAACCGGAGGTCCCTTTAAAGCAGAGGTGCCTTCAAGCTTTAACTTCTTCACATTCTCCCTGCATTCCTGCAAAGTTGCGTGAAAAATTCCTGGAAGAATTCATGTGAGGGCATTCTCTTCACATTCTGGTATACAGCTTATGCAGCAAATCAGGAAGGAAGCATCAGAACAAACGTTATCCTGTGTGATGTCCAACCTGATTGTCTTTCGGCGTGTTTCTCAAGCTTGAAGGCAGCCTAGTCAGTGTTGTGTTATCAAACAAGCACAAGATGTCGAAACTGGAGGTAGCGGAGGATTGCTATAAAATATAGAATTTCTTCCCTCTAAGCAACCTACCTCAGGAGGCGTCAACACATAGAGAGAACTAAACAGAATTCACAGATCTGCTTTCATATTGCAATAAGATGAAAACCAATGGCAACATTTCCTCAACGGTCTTCCTGCACTGAAAGCTACCAAAGAATGAATTGTGACTTGATAAGGCACCCACTCACGTTTTTAAATATTCGCAACACAAATCCACAATTAAAGATTTATCCCTCACTGCAAATTCATGATTTGCACTGCGTGATCAGCCTACGCATATGTACACAAAGCCCATCCTGAAAGACGGACAGGTCGAGGCATCCCTAGGCAGATGCTGTGCACACCACTCGCATAAGAGAAGGAGGCCACACAAGATGATATACTGTAATTGCAAGCTGGTTTATGACCTGAAACCACAAGACTAATTCCAAGCATAACCTTAACACCATCCTACCCTAGCTGTCGTCTTGACAACTTTATATTTAGTAGGTTCAATTCCATAGTGCCAACACCGAGTTGGTTTTCTAATGACAGCAGAGACCTACCACAAGGTTCAGACATCTATGAAAGAATATTTGCTCACGAATTGCATTGACTCTTTACAGCAGCATTTTGTTGGGTCCATTAGCCACGTGTATGCAAACAGCTTGTGCCCAGTCCTCTCCACTCGAAAGAAACTGCTGACTTGGATTTTAGAGTTTTAATGTCATTTTTTTTCATAAAACAAAAGCCACAGTCTCCAGCATGCCTCAAAATGTTTCCAAACCAGCTGCTGCTGACAACACAGCAGTTGTGGAACAAATGATCAAGACGAGGGAAAATACACATCTGCCTGCATTCATACACTTAGACATAATGCCACTTCACAATAGACTGTTGTGTTATCTGTCGTCTGTTGCTCCCAAAACAGGCGCATTAAATTTTGACCTGAGAAAAGTGCTATATTTTCTGTAACGTCATCATCTTGCATAGACAACTACAAGTATGGGGTCTACAGCCTTATTGGCAGTAGATTTAAGAATACTATGTGCAAATAAGGAAGAATGCCTGACATCCAGACCCAGGGCTACAGCTGGGAAATGTCAGCAGTACTGTGATTCCTAAATCCTTCCAGAGACACTTACCTGAACTTCAACCAGCTTCTGCATCTGTGACAGTCCCTGACTAATATCTGGCATTCGACTACCACATCTGGAGCTTCAGAAAGGTCAGCAGCAGACAGAGTCTCTGCTGGCCTCGCACCTAGACGTGTCTGTCTAAGCCTCTGTCTCTTTGGAATACCACAAGCAGCGGAGGGCCAGGATGCGGCAATAACTAAAATACATTCCTGTGCGCAAATGACTGGAAGAAATCTGGGGGGAGACAAAGAGAAACGCCCCCAAGGATAACGTCAACCGTTCTTCTCAATGCAGTGGCACCCAGTTTTTTGAAAACTGTGGAATAAGACTCAGACTAAAAAGTATATTTTTCTGTACTTCCTCTCCGGGCAGCATCTATAAATATTAATAAAGGGGTGTCCTGAAATCCTTGGAATAGGTACTCAAATACCTGTGAAATGCATGAAGAACATTCAATGCCTTCTATGAAACAGAAACAACACTAAATTAACATTAATGCTTCACAATAATACCATTATGTAAATTAAACTACACCTTCAAAGTGGGAACATATTAAGTCAACACAAAAGATTATATTCAGTGATAATTTTGCTTCAGTCTTTATAACTCTGAGGTTTGAGGCTAGACTACTTGTCTGGAAGTATTTTTATGCACAGTCCAAAATTATACCCCTGTACAGAGTGAGAATTATGCAGATCGACTATAGGTGGCTCTATTAACTTGCCACCCCGATTTTAAAACTGATTCTCTTCTTCCCAAAGTGCTATTTCCCATGTTTACCTAGCTTCAGCTCAACCACAATGTCATTTAAGACAAAGCTCCCTTCACTGCCAGCACTGAGTAAACGTGGTGCTGTAGGAGAACAGGTCTGGGTATAACGGCTGCCATTTGTCTCCCCTGTTGTAGCCTTTGCCTAAAGGTAAATGAGTGCCCTCACTCATAGCAGAGCTACACGCTCCAAAAACACACCAAACAAAAAAGTTTACTCTGCTTCAATGTGTACAAAAAAAATGTTTGTCTTTTCTTGTCTGGTGTGTTTACGCCACCTAATCTGGCATAGTGGTATGGCCCAGCATTGTCCTCTGTGGTCACAAATAACAAAGCGGTGCTGGTTTTATTTTTAGAGAAAACACAAAAGGCAAGTTCCTTCCTGGAGGCCATCCAACGCAGTGTTTTAGGTCTGTGGACCAAACAAAGGCATGTTTCGTATATACGTTCTACTACGAGAGGTAATCCCACCCAGTATCGACTTTCAAGCCAGGCCAGAAGGAGCGAGTAGAAAAAAGCACACTCCTGGAAAAAGAGGGAGGGAGAGTGCTGAATGTGATTCTTTTTGCATGAACTTCCATCTGGGTTCAGACTTTTTCAGAAGTCACTACTACCTACTAGGTAGCACATAGCAAACGCAAGAATCAGTTATCTGACTTAAAAAAAAAACTTAAATAAATATTAATAGGGCGGCAGTATAAGTGTGTACAACATACTCTTATTGCTTGAATAAGCATACGATACCATAGAATACCACCACATACAGCACTCTAATCATACAAGAGTACTCTACAACAGAGAACCATCCCATAAGGGACCCTACTCACACAAGTACTCCATCACAAAATACTGTCTTACAGGGCACTCTAATCACGTACTGTAAGTGTACTCTACCATAAAATATCATCCCACAAGGCACTCTACTCACATAAGAATACCATAAAATTCCATCCCACTGGGCACTCTACCATAAATACTCAACTATAGGGTACTTTATCATTACTCTATCCATCCATCCATCCATTATCTGCTGCTTATCCAGGTCAGGGTAATTGAAGGCAGCAGTCTGAGAAGATTACTAACTTTGTTAACTTTTTATAAATGAACTAGCTAGACTGGCGCCACTCCCACCCTGAGGCAGCATCTGAGCCCTCAGTCCAGTGTGCACCCTTGACCTTTTTTGACCTTTTCACCTGTGAGGCATTTTGCCATAATCTGCTTATGGAAAGTGATGCCTCTGGGGGTAGGAGGTTGGGGGAGATGTCATGACCCACATGGGGTCAGAGAGGAAGTCTAAAGTGAACCCCTGGTGGACTAAGGAGCTAGGTATTTGCCCTCTGCCCTTTAGATGGCCTATGGGACATGCTGAAGAATTTAAGTCTTCACCATGAAGCATCTTCAGATGTGTGGATATTTTCTTCTTGTTTTCCAAATGTCACCATATAAAAACCATGTCAAAATTGTATTGAGGTTTACTGTAAATAATAAAAACACAGCGTTCCTAGACAGCCTGAAGGGCTTTTATATGAGGAACATTTATAGGCAACCCATACCATAAACCCACACTTTCTTTCGCACATCTACGGAAGACTAGACACTATTCAGCTGTTTTACATCTAATGTGGTTTGGGAACCAGCTCTTTAAAATAAAACCTGAATCCCAGACCACTAACAAAACTGCATCGCTTCAAAAGAACAACAAAGACACGTAATAGAGTATGCAGGAAGGACTGAATCCCCGCAGAAAGATTCTCGGCCAGCCTCCTTAACTTTGTTTTTCATCAGATCTGCTTTGTTTTGTCGTTTTATGCAAATTTCAGATTTAGCATAACAGAGCACCTCTGTGTATAATGCTGATAATGTTAAAGCCATATGGGGCTACTGAAGTGGCTGCAACCCCCCACAGCTATGGTTGCATACAGTGAGCTCAGATGACCAACCTCCCAACCACTCCTATCCAGCTTCACCTGCCAAATGAGGCCCTTCCCCAGACTCTCTCCCTGGGGGGAGAATTTTTACCTTCCTACTTCTTCACTCAGCCAAACTCACACAAGACATCTGCATTTTATTGTCTGCCGTCCCAGGACAGATATAACCCTCCCTGACAAATCTCAGGGATGTAAGTGCTCCAGACTCTTTATCTTCCCAGGAGAGACACACACTCACACATCCACACCCAATATCTTAATTTGCCTTCTTTCAAAGGATGAATTTTCTTCAGATGGTTATTTGTTGCATGTGAGTTCTCTGCGATGGGTTAAACTAGCCTACACGTTAAAACACGTTTTCCAATACCGTTATGCAGGCAGGCATGCAATAGCGATGTCCTACACTTCATGATAATTCTACATCTTCGTGGCGAAAGTGTGGTAGGCCAGCGAGCTCAAACCTCAGATAGAACAATCTGTTTAAGTAATAAAGTCCACAGACAGCACCAGTTAGCTCGATATTAACATTTTTCGCTACGCTTCCTTGAGCCAGGATGTGCGTATGTTTTATTTGAAAACAACCCTCGCCGCCAATTTACAACTTCAATCACTCAAAGTGCCTGGAGAGGAGCTGTTTTAACGGGCAATATTCATACCGCCGTGAGCCATTGTTAAATACATAATCCGATCATCTGCGGAGTGACTGAAATGGGTCCGGGCACTTCCATCGGTTGAAAGAATTGAAAATGAATACATGGAAAAATAGAATTCTCTAATAATTACCTCATATTCTCCCGCCCGCCAAAACCGAATCTTTACGCAATAATCGGTGCGAAAATCAACTAACGAAATTCATTGAGTCAAACAGCAGTTTATCGCAGATTACATCAGTACGTGACACGTCTTTGACCAGACTTAGCAAAGTTTCGTAAACACGGCGAGAGGTAAAGTTACCCATAACCTGAGCTGTATTCCAATGCAACCCGCTAAACAAAAACCGATGCGATCGAGCGGCTTTTAAATTACACACGCTGGGTTTTTTGCAGCTTTTGCTATATGAACGCGCCTGTGTGCCCCAGAACTACGCCCTCCAAACGTACTGTGTTGGTGAGGGTACGTACGTGCCACGAACGATAATAATAATCGAGTGGCAATTCCAAGTGGCAGAGAGGAATCTAGCGCTGTAAAATTAATAAGTATTATTAGAGGTGTTAAATATAACATATATAATATAAATATAATATATCGTTCAACCTGGTAAAATTAATGTAATAACAAGACATTTAGAACTTACACACTGCGTGTCAAACTTATTCTACTCAAAACGACTATATAGCCTACTATGCTTCCACGTAAATAACTCGATGCTGCAGCCGCAAAATCGAAAACGGCGCAATACCAACATTTGACACCAAGCGGCGTAGTAAATAAAGAAGAAATTCGACTCGACTGAACTTTTCATTTTTTTATCGTTTCCCTCCAAAAGTTAAATAGAGAACACAAAAAAATGTTATTACGACGCGATTAATACATGTAACAAAAATAAAGCATTTTCGCCCTAGCAGATAACTTTGAGTCGTTCGGGGTTAACCTATTTAAATAAAAAAACAATAATTTAAAAACTGTTGTTATAGATATTGTTCATATTCATTACATTAATTTACAATAACCTCTCGGTTTAGGAAACAATATATCATACAAATTTTACCCTGCGAGACCACATGCGCTAGACAACGCCCCTTTCATCTTATGGAATTTCAAAACTGTTAAATTAACTTTGCCGGTAGGATAAACTAAATAATACCAGGCATATGAAATATTACACGCTTAACATACGTTCATTCTTTTCTCACGCCTTTAACAAATCACATGCTGCTCTTTAAAATATGATATTACTATTATGTGTACTTCCATATTTTTGAAAACCTGTTCTTTAATATTAAAGTAAACGATACTCACAGTTTGAAATGGTTAGTTCCAGTGACCTTTAAAAAATTAAAATACAGGACTTGGTGTACTAACGTGACTGCAAAGAAGCAGTAGTACGAGGGAAAGTCTAACTGGGCGCTCCTCCCAGCTGGGTGTGGTTTGGATTCCGCCGAAGATGGGAAAAGCGGGGAAGAAGCAACCACCAGGTTTTATTCATGTGCTATCGGAAACCCGCCTGACTAGCAAAGGAAATTCAGTAGAACCTCGATTACTCTCGAAATTAATGTCCGCCGTCGGGTGCGTCTCCCCGCCTGCATCCCGTGTTAAAGGGGCGCTGAAAATCGAAACGGCGCAAAACCTTGGCTGAAATCAGATTAAATATCCGCACCGAGACAGGGCGGGTAAATAACTCAGTTGTTCCGCGCAAACCCCTGCCAATTACACTTTTCTAATCATATTTTAAGAAATAGTCATTCGGTAAAAATGAAGGCGGGACAGCGGAAGACACTGAGTCACAGTAAGACGAAGAAGTAGGAATTACGGACAAAGCGTTTTTGTGAAATTATTCATTATGGGGACCCAGTGCCACCAGTGTGGTGGTACAAAAGGGAGCGTGGAGTTTAACTAATCTGTAGGAAGTGTAATAGCCCAGCACCGGGATCTGGAAAAAGTTCATACAGCATCGCGCCTTATCCTTTTCCAGGCCAGCAGAGATGGCTGTGACGGGAAGCTTGCTGCTGGACAGTGTATTATATCGGAAGCTGATCATCTCAGGGCGACCCAGCAAGCCCACCCTTCCATATAATGATTAATTCAATTCCAAACAGGCGTCTGAATGTACATGCAGTACAATGTATTCAGATTGCTATTATTTTGTTTATAGGTTACACGTTCTCTGGTGATTTACGTAGGCTTAACAGTTCGAAAAACAGGTAAAAATTCTATTGCTTAAAGTCTACACCTTTATGCCACCAGCATATAGTTCAATTGAATAGTTTCCATGGTTTTTAAGCAGCTTTAGATGGACTGGATTAACTGATTCCTGATCCATCACCAGCCGCCCTTATGTTTGAGCCCGTTCATTTCCTGCTCTCTTTTCCCTCTTAATCTCTATGCATTTCCTGTCACCCAGGGACATCGTAGTACTCCGAGTACAGCTGGAAACGGCTTCTCGGGAGACGTCAAAGAATGAGGCTTGGTCGTTTTCAAAGAACATGTGGATTTGTTTAACTTTGCAAACTATATAGTACAACTATCGACACCAAAAAATAACCAAAATGGTTTTGAGAATCTCTGGCTGGCACAATGTAGGCTACAAATATGCCTTTATTTAATAATTCTGGTTCAACTGTGTTGAAATTGGATTTTCTATTTTTATTTCTGACTTTGGTAATGTGTTTATTTTGCAATGCTAACACTGCATAAACATATCATGGACGCGCAGACACCACCTTAAATATAGACTATGTCCCAAGGACAACCCTTAGCTTAACTGCCCTTTAAATCCGCTGTATTTGGTGTGCTGTTCTCCACAATAGCGTCCAGTGCACAATTAGCGTCGCGGGACACATACTGAGCCTGGAATCTGAGGAATGTGTGAAGAGTGCCGGACCATTTAGAAGCGGATCGGACCTCAATCCAAATCAGACAAGCACAGTGAAAGCTTTTTTCCCATAATATAGCAAGTTTTCGCAGCCCTTTACTAATTTAGTTGTATGCGGAGTGATATTTATACAGATTATCTTTGGCAATCCAAAGTACTACAAGATGTAGCAAATTCTAACGCTTTTTTGAATATAACAGTGTTTTTATTGCTAGATTCTAATGACAGATGGTTAACCGGCGTAGGAGAGAGTTTGATATTAGGGGCAACACAACTGGGGGTACACATCCCCGACCCCCCCTCCTACACGCCTGTTTAAATAACTCCCACTAAAAACGCTGCTGCTCTTCTTTCTTACCTCGTGAAGTGATGCTGGTGATTTGCACATCTCATAATGCCGGTCATTTTGTTAGTCTGCTTTTGTTCAAACTTACTTTTTTATTTTTAACGTCATTATTTTCTCAAGTAATTTGAATTATATGTCCTGACTTAACGGTATGAGTGCACAGGGGCTGTGATCTCTAACCAGCCTGGATCGCTGCCCCACCCTCATGCAAATCCTGTTTCAAAGAAGAGCTAAGAAAACGGCCCGGCCGGGTGCAAGGTAACCTTGTCTGATTCTGAGCCACCAGAACTGGGATGGTGCACCGTGCATCTGCTGTAAAACCGGAACGTGTTCATTATACTCCTATAACATACTTAGGCCCATTTTCTTCACTTACGTTATAAAAAATATATTATTATACCCTTATTACAAACTCGGCCCAAACTGGATTCAGTTGCTCACCCTCGTTGTCGCTTTTGAGGCAGAGCAAGCATCCGTGGCACGATATTCAAATGTATGTAATTTATGAAAATGGAGACAGGCAAAGCAAATTAAAACGCTTGATACCATCTCTGTCATGGGAGAACTTAGTCAATAGTCAAATGAGCTGCGCTGTTGGCTATGATATGACACTGTCTGATTCCCGCATGAGAAGACTGCTCCCATCTTTCCATTTGCTTATTTTGCAGTCTTTAAAACCGTTTGCTTCTCTTCATGGGAGCCTTTAATCTATCCATTTATGTGTATGCTAGTTTACCTACCGCACACGTAATTTCACCATAATATTCATTTCAGATAACTACAGGGACTTCTCATAGGGCACTAAGAGGCAGCCGGGACCGTAATGACATTTTCAGTGCTGACATTATGTGAACTGCAGTATAAACGAGATATGAATCAAGTAATAGCTTTGCTCTGTAGTGAGGAGGTATATGCACACAATAGTGTTAATATACCAATAGTATAGTACAATATAACAATAATACCAAATACCACGATATCTAAGCACTTCTGACACAAATAATCCTGATTAAAATTATTATTATTGTCCATTTTAGTTAGCAAACTGAAAGATTTAGGAAGACTGGAAATGTAGCACCATCATCAAGACCTACCAATTTAGGGTACTCCTTCTCTCCTTCACTTAATCGTGCGTTCTCGATCACCTCACTTAATCAATCAGTCATTTCCTTACTGTTTTACTTAATCATTCACTGGTTTTCATGTGTTGCCACACTCTTCAAACCACTGACAGAAAGTCTGAGTTTCCGCTGGGAATACAGTTGGCTTTAAAACCTTGATATTATGGCATATTTCACACTTGGGCACCCTTTTCAAACAGCCGGTTTCTCCCTGACTTTCTCCTTAGGGTGAACAAAGCAGCTGTTTACATAGGATTTGCATGTATTTTCTTTCCAAAAATTTGTTTAGTCTAGCTGACGTCAATATCTTTTCAGCACACAAGGTCAAACACGGCACTGGATGCTTTCAGCAGATGTACTCAATGTTTCTAGCAATGCTCCATATCTGTGACTTATCAGATTCGATTATTGAATTATATACGGTCTACGAATAGGATCTCATGATTATGTTTTTAGTCATGCTTGTTTTCATATTCAAACAAGGTTAAGAAGGTTATCGCCGGAAAAGCAACAGCCAGCGGCAAATGGTCCGAAAGTGATTAAGCCAGTCTGATTTCCATTCGTGTATGTCATAGCTGCTCTTCGCTTGAAAAAGCAGAAATGATAATATTAATTCTGCAACAGCCTGATCACAGTCGAAAGTTCAATAGGTTATTTAAAAATGAATGTTATTTAAGAATATGCTATTAATGAAGATCATGCACTGCTAAGGAATGACAACATGCAACCATATAATTTATGATATACATTCAGCATTACAGTGAACAGCAGTTGGCTTACACTTTGCATTTAGATGTGAATGTGGTGAAATATGGGAAAAGTAAAAGGATGGAATAATTTGTACTTTTTCCGTTCAATCCACCCAGAGCTGCCTATTCTTGCGGGAAATTCTTGTTTTATGTTTATTGCCGGACTCTTGTGAGGAGCCTGTCCAAGGAGCTGTAGTGCTTAGGAGGGCCCAGGCTGGGCCAGACGCCAGGTTAGCACAGAGTGCTCATACACACACACACACACATTCTGGTAGGTATTACTTCCTATCCCACGTTGTTTATTGTGCTACATTTCTGGCGATTAGAGCTATTGAAACATATGTGCGTGAATCGTATGTTATGACACTGTGGTGATCAATGTTTTATTGTGATTAGATTTTTGTGATAAAATATGGACATGATTTAATATTTTATTTAACAGAAACATACGCCAGATGGGTTCCAATCCTGTCGCCTTCTCAGCTGTGGAGAAAGTTATCCAGCTAGCATTGATGCACACAGCATCCCCACTGCGTGTCTCCATTAAGTTCCCTTTTAATTGAAACGGGGAAAGATCTGCACTTAATGTCTGCCCCTTCCTCTTCTGTCTCTTAGGAAAAAGGTTTCCCATCACCGGACACCCTCCTGAGATTTTATCAGCGGTCCTGAGAAACGTGTAGATTTAAGTATGGATTATAGGGACGTGTCCTTACCAACGATGTGGGAGATCCGTGTGTTTAAGGGGGCTGATTTGGTCCTTCGATGCAAAGACACCTAGCCTGCGCTGTCCGAAGCCAAGGCTAGGCTTTCGTACCTGTGATCAGAAGGTTGCCAGTTCGAATCTCGTGCTCAGCAGAGTAGCCACATCTTCATCGGACCCATGAACAAGGTCATTAGCTCCCTCTGAAAAATGGTCTAGCGATGCTGGATGGATGATTGGCCTTGCACCGAAACCACAAACTTCACTCTCACCTGTGTAAACGTGTATGTGTCTCGAAGGAGAGCAGGATCAATGTAGCGGTTCTTGTACAAATGAAAAATAAAGTTTCATTTAATTTCGTTTTCCGGAAAAACCACAGCACCAGCTCCTCCTTACCCGTGCAGATCTGCCTACACCTACCTGTGGTCTCCTTAGTTCATAAAAGTTCATCTTCGGGCGAGTCTTTTACTTATCCTCCTCATTTGTTCAGACATGGGCGTCCATCTCACTCTTTCCCACAATCCCTCCCCAGAGGTGGAAGAAATCGGACACGCACGGCCTGCGGCTGCCAAGACGATCGATACCCACCCTGTCAGAGAGATGACGAGCAGAGTGAAGAGACGTCGTCTGATCGATGAGGACGGTTTTGTCGCAGTTATTTGAGCTGCTTTGATGATCTAATTGAAGTTTCTCCAGCTCGGAGATTTACTGCAAATAATGAGAGACTTACGCTGCACTGGCCACTTTATTAGGAACACCAGCCTTCAACTAAGCAGGACCCCCCCCTTTGCCTATAGCTTGGCACGGATTCCACACCATGTGATTTGGTTAGTGACATATTCTGGCACTTGTGACTTTCCTGATGGCTTCTTGCCATATTCCTCTCTGACCAATCTCGATAGCTCGGTGGTTTTGCTCACTGAATAACTCTTCCTTGTTTCCTGAACCATCCTCTGTATGGTCTAATCCAGGGTCCTCCAGCTCCCCCATACCTGCACGTTCTTCAGTTTCCTCTTATTTAACTTCTCTGCTAAGTACCACCCATTTCTTCAGTTGAATCAGCTGTGCTGAAACGGGACAAGAACTAAGCTGTACAGGGCTGGAACTCTCCAAGACTAGAGCTGGAGACCCCTGCTATAGTCTGTGAGAGAATTCCCGCATGGGTGCCGTCTGTGAGATACCAGAACCACAGAAATCACTTGCATCATGTGTCCTGGCCATTCCGAAGCTCTGTCAGATGACCCTCCAGACCATGTCTGTCTGCTGTATCTGAGTCACAGCCACATGACTCTTTATTAGTAGGAACGGGCTGTTGCCATAAACGCTCAGGTGTACCTAATAAAGAGCCTGCTTCATTCAAAGTTGTTGCAACTTATCCCAGTTAACTGAAGTATCACAAGATGGCGGCAATTTTGCCCCTAACCATGTTTTATCACTGATAGCAGTTCCAGCTCCAGGTGAAAATCAATTATTTGTCTTCTCCAGTGGGTTGTGTAAAAGTCTTGAAGTGGTTTTGAACATTGTACCAAATAAACTAGACACGTTTGCCTCACTGTCAATAACAAAATTTCTTAGACTATTCAGCACAGCGTCACGCAGTCAGGCTACCTTTCGTTCTGCCCTTAAACCGAATTTCCCCAGTAAACATGTCAAAGGAAAGTTCTTGTACTCAGAGGATCAGAAATTGATTTCCCAGCCCACATGAACCCTAAGCATTTTCTATCATGCCAACTTGGAGTCTAATTTAATTAAATTTTAGCCGAGAGACACTCGCCTCCAAATTTGAAATTGAGTCCAGCATCGTTTGGCAGCACCACCAGGGCCCACATATTTATGCACCAAATGTTATTCTACCAACGCCATTGGACCAGAAAGGTTCATGTGATGACCTTGTGCCCCTTGAAAGCACCCGAGGAAGCATGCAATGGCCGGATTCAAACCTACAGCCCCAGGGGTTTGAGGTGATAGACGTGCCATACTGACAGTTTGCCTGGGAATTCCGCGGCTTGCTGGGGAAGTTGGGCCTGGCTCCATGTCCCGGCTCATCATGAAGACCTTTGCCTGCTGGAGCCGCAGAATAGCACAAAAAACAGTGATATGGAAGTGATATGGACTAGGTGCGGTGAAGGAGCTCATTCCAGTAAGGTGTCTCTGATCCAGTGAACAAGCTCATTCCAGTGAGGTGCCTCTGGTCCGGCGAACAAGCTCATTCCAGTGAGGTACCTCTG
>JAABNY020000045.1:11747171-11758257 GCA_015164015.2 Brevimyrus niger | reverse complement strand
GGGGGTGGTGGCTCTCGCGGGGGGGGGGGGGGGGAGGGGGGAAATAAAGAATATAGGGAAAAAAAAAAGGGGGGGAGGGGGGGGGAGGGGGGGGGGGGGGGGGGGGGGGGGGGGGCTATGGGTGACTTAGTAGAGCCTTTAGAGAAATGGAAACTAACCAAGCATGCCCCCCCTCGAAAAGCCAGGTTGGATTTTTTGCAGTGTAGGGGGTGTTTGGACAGAAAATGTGCCATTTTCCTAATTAACCAGACACCCCCCACCCCCCCAGGAATGATAAAGCAGTTCCTGAGGGACGTGGACTGGGGCCAGCTGGATTACCTCATCGTGGACACCCCCCCGGGCACTTCTGACGAACACCTGTCGGTGGTGCAGTACCTGTGCGGTGCCGGTGTGGATGGTGCCATCATTGTCACCACTCCTCAGGTAACAGGGCCCTTGTAATGCAATAAACAGGCTGAGTGGATGAAGGGCTGCGTTTCCTTATATAGACAGGAACAGTATTATGAGGAGCTGGTTTGAGTGTGGTGGGGGGGGGAGCTCTGTGTATTTAGCCAGTCTGTCGGCACATCGACTCGGGGGGCGACGCTGCTCCTTGTCCTGGTTACCGGAAGCTGGGAAAGGGAATGAAACGTCTGTTTTCCATCCCCAGCGTCGGAACGCTGTCCGTGGCTCATGTGCATGTTCTGTTGTTGCAAAATGAAAACAAAACCTGTGTGTGTATTTGGGGGGGGGGCTGGGGTGTTTGTGTGAAACCTCTTTCGAACCCCATGCAGATCGGAAGCAGATTTTTTTTTTCCTCTAAAAGGAAGGGCTACTGCATCTTATTTTCATTACTGCATGGGGGGGGGGGGGCATGTGTGGAACCCTGTGAATGTTTTCTCACATCATTCACACTGTTGCAGTTCATCCTTCTCTCATTATGTGTCATTTGCCCGACCCTCTGGAATCTGACAATCTTGCAGGAAGTTTCGCTGCAAGATGTCAGGAAAGAGATTCGCTTCTGTGAGAAGGTGGGACTCCCAGTCATAGGCGTGGTGGAAAACATGAGCGGTTTTCTGTGTCCTAAGTGCAAGGTACGTCCAGGTTCCCCGATCGCTTTCCTCACAGGAGCGTGACGTGTTACTGCACAAGCCCTGCAGCTTCATCTATGAACTTCCATCCATCCATCCATCCATATCCAGATCTGCTGTCCAGGGCCGCAGTATATCATGAACTTTATATCAAGTGTTGTTTATTATGGATTATTCACCCTATTTTGTGAGTGGGGGGTCCAGAAGCTTTTTTATAAAAGTGTCATCTTATAAAATTTTGCAAAGCTAGTTAAATAATACTTCTACTGATAATATTAATGACAGTTTAATATTATTGACGTATGTATTAGATATTTATTATCTAGCTTTTCCTCTGGCAGAACATGACCCAGATTTTCCCTCCCACCACTGGAGGGGCAGAGAAGATGTGCCTGGATATGGGTCTGACGTTCCTGGAACGGGTGCCATTGGACCCCCGGATAGGTACACACGATGTGGGGGGTGTTGGGGGGGGAAGCTCAGAGCCCTTGGGTCTCCTTTCATTCTGTTGATTCTCTGACTCTCTGCTTCCGCAGGGAAGAGCTGCGATGAGGGCGGGGCATTCCTGACGGACGTGGCAGACTCCCCCGCCGCGGCCGCTTACCGCGGCATCGTGCGCAGTAAGGCCGGGCGCCCACTGGGCTTGGCGGGGGGCTCAGCACGCCGCCCTGCTGCCTTCCAAACGTGCGGCCCTGGGTGCGGGCCCCTCCCCAGCTGATTTCGGTTGATTTGGGTGCAGCATCCCGGACGGCCTGGAAGGGTCGAGGGTGATCGCTGCCCCCTTTGAGACACAGGATGAGGGAGGGGGCAGGGAAAGGCTTAAAACACTGTTATAGACAAACGGCGGGAAAAAGTGAAATGAAAGTAAGCCGGTGCCTTCTAGAGAGGAAGGAAATGCACAGCCGGTTCTTAAGAAGCCTGATTTATTTATATAATTTATATAGAACCACCACGCCCCCCCCCCCATCTCACTCCATCCAATCCCCTGTCATGTCCTCCAACAGGGGTCATGGAATACTGTGCATCGAGGCGTCACCAAGGCGATGCTGACTAGACAGAGCTGCAGCCTGAGGATGGGGGAACCCTGATAGCGGAACCAGGGTTCTGCTGCCGCCGCACAGCATGCAGGCGAGCCATTGGCTGGAAACATCGCAGACGGCGAGGCTCTCTGCACAGCATCACTCCCTGACCGGATTTTTGACGTCGCTGCTTTAAATTGCCCTTTTTCGAAATGTTTAGAACGTTTAGGTTGAATAAAGAGTCGGATCTGTGAGACGCAGCAAGTGTCCGATGCTGGCCTCCGGTTGGTCGAAGCCCCGGAGCCTCGTGCGCCCCTGGGCTGTCTGACGCGTTCTTGGGCTTCGTCTGTTCGATGAGCACAACGCCGGCGTGCCTCCCGTCCTTCAGCACGAGCGTCGTCCGTCGATGCGAGTCGCCGGGCTCGCCCCGCGCGCGTCTCCAAGCCGGGCCGGCGATCCCAGGTCTCATTTTAGGCCCGCCCCTCATCATCGGAGTATTCCGATGGAGCCTCGGGTTTGACGAAACGCACCTGGGGGCGATACTGCCGCCAGCGCTACGTTCCCTCGCTCCATGGGAGAAGCGTGCGATTCGGCAGGGACTCCCGGCCTGCGTGGCGACACAGATACATAGGGAAGGACTTGAAGGACGGTGCCACGGGTGAAACTTAAATGTCACAATTTAATCATATCAGAGCGGTGATGCAATCCCAGCATGCACTTCTTTCTGGGGACAGGCATACTTTTTAACAATAAGCCATTGTTTGCTTTTGCAGCTGTACGGAAGCATTTTCTCTTCTGCTTTTTTTTTTTTTTTTTTTTTTTTTTTTTTTTTGAGTAATCACTTCTTTCTTAATTTAGTCACCGAATCCTCCTCTGTCACCCGCATTTACTTGCAGAATAACGTAAACATCAGCGTTGATGTTAAGGCCTGTTTGGAGGAGCTACACTGCAAGCCTTTGGAAGTGTAAGCAAGATTATATTTCCTTTTCTTTCTTTAACCAACTGGTTGGAAAGTAGTTACGAATAAGCGGGTGGGTACTTGTGTGCAGTCGTTTGCCCTCTTCCGCCAGAGACCCACCCATCCCCCCCCCCCTAGTGGTGCAGGCAAGGGGAGAGAGAGAGAGTGCATTCGCACAGCGCTGTACTTTTTCCACGTTATGTTACAGCCTTATTTCAAAATGGATTAAATTAATTTTTACCTCAAAATTCTACACAAAATACAAATTTGACTGAGCCCTTGTGTATCCTGTGTCCACTGACCCTTCAGATTGTTCTGCAGCTTGATTGGAGTCCACCTGTGGTGAATTCAGGTGATCGCACATGATGTGGAAAGGTACACCTGTCTATATAAGGTCCCGTACTTGACTGCGTCTGTCAGAGACCAAACCAAGCCATGAAGTACAAGGAATTGTCTGTAGACAGGATTGTATCGAGGCACAGATTCGAGGAAGAATACAGAAAAAAAATTTGTAGCATTGAAGTTCCCAAGCCGCTCACTTTTGGCAGACTGCTTTGGGAGTCTAGTCCGGGGAGATGAATGCAGCAATGTTGAGAGACGTCCTTGATGACTACCTGCTCCAGAGGGGTGAAGGTTCACCTGCCAATAGGACAATGACCCTAAGCACACGGCCAAGATAACAAAGGAGTGGCCCAAGCAGAGCCCAGACCTGAACCCGAACGGACATCTCCGGAGAGATCTGAAAATGGCTGTGCTCTGGCGCTCCCCATCCGACCTGACTGAACGTCAGAGGTTCCGCGAAGAAGAATGAGAGAAACTGTCCAAAAATAGGTGGCCAAGCTTGGAGCATCATACTCAGAAAGACTCCAGGCTGTAATCGCTGCCAAAGGTGCTTCAACAAAGTTTTGAGCAAAGGCTGTGAATACTTTCTTATGATTCATTTTTAATAAATTCCCAAAAATTTCAAGCAAACTTTTGCTCACTTTGTCATTATGGGGTATTTTGTGTAGAATTTACAGGTAAAAATGTAATCCATTTCGAAATAAGCTGTAACATAAAATAAACTAATAATAAACTAAAGCGGAAAACTTTCCGGATTGACTAAGTGTTTGGCAGGGTGACCGGCCCGCCCTCTGCTCACTGCCAGAGCCAGAGCAGTGAGTGAAACATCAATCTGGCACCTCCTTGGGTTGAACTTTACCTACTTTTAATCAATTTATGACAGCCCGGTTTTAGCGAGGTAGCAGGCCTGATTCGTACAGGCATGCGGTTTCCTTATTTACCACTGTTTGAATAAACCAAATTACCAAACCGGAAAATGTCAACACTGCCACTGGATATTGTGAAGTATAAAAGGATATTTAATGCTGCCAGGCCTTGTGTCTGGGGGGACTGTTTTTTTTGCATCTTTGTGTAGTTTTTTTTTTTCTTTCTTTTGGAGGGTGGGGGACTTCCCTGCAGTTTTCCCCTGATTTCCACATGCAGACAGGAATGAAAGAGAAAATACTGGTAGATGCATAAGCTCCAGAGGGATGGTCTGTTTAATGGGACTTAATGAGGGTGGGTTTCCAATGGACGGTGTCTGTTTGCTCAGACGCAGCTTAGCGGGTGATAAGGGCAATTTTGTTCCACTGTTAATGGTCAAATAGTGCACCCCCACGTACCACACTGAACAATCAACTCGCTGGACTTCATTACCAAAGGGTGTTAAACCAGGCTTTCCACATTATATAACAAATAGCAATACTGCCGTGTGTCTCAGCCACTAAATAAGCTGTGCCTATGATCAGATGGGCGCTGATTCAAATCCCAGGGTCAGCAGAGCGATTTCTGAGGTGGGCCAATGGGCAAGGCCCTTAACCCTGCAGAATCTGACAGAAACGTGTACTAAATGAATAAAATAATGAATAATCTGACATTTATTTCAAACAATCTGGAAATTACTATTACAGCCTGGCTTTTCATACAGTGATCTTAGACAACCATGAACTTTGGAGATTCCAAAGCAGTGTCACTAATGTCTGACACGTAACCGAATGGCAACCGCTCACTGCTGCTGAGAAACCAGAACATGGTGCTTTGACTTCCTGCGCGGGTGGGAGGCATCTGCCGCGACCCCATGTACTGCAGTGCTCTTTCAGCTTAACCTGCGAGTGCCGCGTTACAATCACTGATTGAGTCCACGCCCAAGCTCAGACTGGAATCTTCCGTGGATTCCTTGGTTCCTGCTAGAGCGGCATGCCAGTTTGCCGATGTCACATGTTGGGTTTGGTTGCTGCAGGTTTTACGTGCCACTCTTAGGCAGCATGATAAAAGACCTGGAAATGGGCAGGTATTGTCTCTACTCGCCAAATGGCCAAAAAGGCGAAGTGAGAGAATGTCCCTGCTGACCACCATCTAATCACCATTCATCTGATGGTTTCCCAAATCACAAAAAAAAAAAAACACATGTGAAACTCAGTTGCTATCCAGCCTCCACACTTTTTTATTTTCAGCAGCAAGATAAGGTAGCTCCCAGGGCTGCCGCGCCGATACGTTTTGGATCGCGACCCAGACCATCTTCCGCCTCACTTTCTGCTCCTCACTCGTCACGTCAGCACCCATGTGATTTGGGGGCTCACGTTTGAGATCCCCGGGCCCAGGGGGTGCGATCTGACAGCCCTTCAGAGGAAGGAGGGGGGGGGGGAGGGTTCCCACAGCCATGATCCCCTTCAAAGAGGTCCTGGGCCAGGTGAAGCGGACCCTGCGGGAGGCCTCGTCCCAGGAGATTCAGGGGCTCCTGGCGGAATTGACAGAGGCTCGCGTCCTTTCCAGGGACTACTGCCTGTTGCTCTCCCAGGAGTGGGATTCCGAGGATGTGGCACGGAGGATTTCGCTGCCTGTGTGGCAGAATTGGGATCTTTGTCGCGGTGCCATCGGAGCGGTGCTGGAGAGTGCGCGGGACAGCACCAGTGCATCCTGCCAGCCCTCCACTAACGGTCAGTGGCGGCTCGCAAACTTGCTCTGCATTAATCCGTCGGTCTCTTTCGTGTTTCTGCATCAATCTGTGTTTTCACGCCAAGCTCAGACCTTTAATTGTCTAAAACGCTTTAGCCTCCTGCCTACAATTTAAAGCGACGAAATCTCGGTTATCTAACTTGAGACGGACTACACTTGATTTCCTTGTGCATAACATATTCATGTTTTCATGACCATTAGAGCATTTGATGCTCGCCTTCCTGAATTCCACAAATGCCACCTCTTTATTATCATCCTACCATCCCGCGCTACGAAAATTCTGGTGACAAAGCACATGTTACCTGCCAGGACAGGTGATGGCAGTTCGAATGTAAGCGAACGTTTTGAAAAGGAAATTTTTTGGAAGTTTATCTCGTCCGCGTAACATCGTTCCCCTGCAATAACGCGCAAATTCTGTCCAAAACTACCCGAAGCGGAGAAATGTAAATTAATACTGTTTGAGACCATCGGTTACTTTGCCGAAAACTGACAATTACCTCACCAAACAACGGCTGAATGGTATCGAAAATGAAACTGGTAAAATTTATTTCTGCCAGGCTCACCAAGACGCACCAGCAGCAGCCTCTTCTGCAATTTCGTTAAAAAGAGCCTTCTAACAACATAATAATAAATATATTAAGCTGGAATTTTAACTTATACGACGCAGGTAAAGCTCTGACTTTTCATACCATTTTCACGCAAATATTTGTGTCGCACGCGTATTAAAAGAAAGAGCGCACTTCTGACGCATTGTACTGTAATTTCTGTAATTCTACGTGTAAAGATAATATATGTTGCCTATAATTTCTCGTTCATTTTATAATGTTATATGTATTCGTTAAATTGATTTTAAAACGTGTATACTTTGCTGTACTTGTAGGGGTATTTTTGGGGAATTCCGTATCGAGCTTAACTTCAAGTTGATAGAATTGGCTGCCTAGGTTAACCACAATAAATAATTATATTTATACATGTAATATATATATCTATATATATATAATATTATTATATAATTTTTATGTATAATACGTCATATAAATGATTAATTTATAATACTTTATATTTCTTATGTGCGCGTCTAATTTTAAACTTTGAATTTTTTATTTTTTTATTGCAGAGTTTTTTCATTACTAATTCGTAGAGCGTTACTTAATGCATAAGTATACGTATGACTGTCGTCGTTTACCAAATGTATGCTTAACAGAAAAAGAAAGTTGCCGTAGACCACTGCAGCGGGGATAGCATGCACGGGGTCGCATGACTGCGTGTTTCGCTAGACGTTTTTTGATTCATCTGATTTTTCATTTTGTCTCAGAGGTATGCCGTTGTAAACTAACATGTCGTGGCTTGCTGCGCGCACGCAGAGGAACAGATGGATGGATGGATAGATGGATGGATGGTTTGTCAAGCGTTCCACCTTAATTGAACAAATTGATCTTACAAGTGGTGTCGTGGTTTGCTCAGACCAATCCACTTTGTCACAAAATGAGGTCCACAGGATCAAAGTTTCATTTATTCGAGTATGGCAGAATATCGGCCTGATGTCTGCAAGTAACCAATTTTCCACTAGCTGGCAGTGCCGTGTACAGCACCACGCGGTTTGTGCAACAAAACAAAAATCCGCTCGGCAGGTGACGTTGCTCGGATTCAGCACATCGGAAAGACTTCTTTGGGATCATTTTAAAATCGCAACAAAGACATATAGTACAGAAATGGATGG
This sequence comes from Brevimyrus niger, assembly GCA_015164015.2. Lineage (NCBI taxonomy): Eukaryota > Metazoa > Chordata > Actinopteri > Osteoglossiformes > Mormyridae > Brevimyrus > Brevimyrus niger. The sequence continues at coordinate 11,750,493 of JAABNY020000045.1, read as the reverse complement.
CGTAAAGGTTTTTATAGAAACTAACCATCCAAGGGTAAATCTCGGTGGGGTCATCCAAGAGTCATCGGCAAGGGCATAACTTTGGTTGGAACATTGGAGGGGGGGGGGGGGGGGGGGGGTTGGGGGTGTTTGGGTTTTTTTGGGGGGGAAACCCCCCGCCCCCCCCCCTTTTTTGCTCATGGGCGTCAGACTAGGTTAGATTCAGTTGTATTGTCTTTGCACAAAGTACAAGTAGGGGAGACCGGGGATGGTTGTCACACTTTTTACTTAAATTTAATTTCTTTCAAAACAGTGTATGGTAAGAATTCCCTTTCTGTACACAATTAATGCTTAATGTGTCAGGTATGGAATAGTCCTTGCTCTGGTACAATCCATTCTCTTCAAAAGATATGGGCTGTCAAAGGCATCTTGTGCAGATGTGGCAACCAACCCCATGGTAGGTTGTCACACGCGATTGGGGTTGGTTGTCCCTGTGTTATTCTAATGGGAAAAAACGAAAAATTTTGAAAAAAAGTTAAAAAAAAAAATGTAAATGTAAAATGTGTAAACTCACAACATTCTTAGTCATCGAACAACTGCAATAAATAGTCTTTTTCGTATTTACAATTGTGTTTTATATTTGAAAATTTGTCTATTGAAAATCCTTATACGTCACTGATCCATATACCAACAGTGGGGTTAGTTGTCATGCGTGTTTTAGCTCTTCCTGAGGCTAGTCTCCGCATGGGTTAACCTAGCTAAGAAAAAACCTAACTAAATTGTAGCTCTCTCTTTATACTTTAAAATGTTGATAATTATTTTACTGTCAACCCATAGTGTAATGAGTTAAAAGAAAAACATGAGATGCCCCAAAATGTACTTTTGCATATGAAAAACAAATGAAGTTGTTTCACCCCCAAGGTTATGCGGCTCTCACCTCCACTGTCGACGTAGATGACCTCCGACACTAATTACAAACATTTCTGTGTTGATGGTTTTGATCAGCGCCCTTTAGTGGCTGAGATATGATGACTGTGACAACCTAACCGCGAGACCCCGCTTTCCCCTGCACGGTCGATGAAACGCATTCTGGCATCTAATCCGAAAGTGCAAAATAGCGCAAAAAGGCTTTACTATTGAGGCACGTGTGACAAATGGTTAAAAATGACACTTATATGGTCAAAAGTAAGTGGACACCCTTATTAATTATAGTAATTAACTAATTTAGCCATACCCATGCCATTACCGACTCACCTGTATAGGTAAGCGCACAGTTATGCAGTCTTCTGATACATACATCAGCGGCAGAATGGGTAATTGATTATGGATTTTCCATAGGACGGGCACTCTGACTGGCCGACGGTTATTCAAGCCCATACGCAGCAGGGTTTGTCCCACTATGTGTCATGACTTAATATTCAGTTCCATTAATTATCTTATATATCACCTTTCACAACAGCCGGCCCAAGGTGCTTCACATGGGTGTGCTGTGGCGTGTCGCAGCGAAATACAGGAATAGGCAAAAATATGGAATCTGATTTGTGCCAATATTATCAAGCAAAACTTCTCACTGAAGCAAATGAAATGCAATCTCAAAAGTAAAATACATAACAACTTGCAAACAAATTATTGGTCTTTTAATAACGTTTTGCTTTCTTTACACTGCCAGCTTCCTCGCTTGCGGTCCTTGACTTCTTGTTTAAAGTTCTGACACAACCTGACGGCGTGGGCGGGTTTTTTCAGGGGCACGTCATTAGCTAATAAGTTTTTGATTGACAGGTCAATGCCACAGACATTTTTAATTAACATTAAGTAACTAGTTTTTAATGGATGCGACAACAGGATTAACAAAGTGTAAGCGTTGATGTTGTTTGTGCTGCGCTATACATTTTATAGGTTTTTCCCTGAAAAGACCCGCCCACGCGAAAAGTTTGTGTTTACTTTTGAGATGACATTTCTTTCGCTTCAATGAGAGGTTTTGCTTGATAATATTAGCACAAATCAAACTCCATACAAAAAGGGAGGACAAAGAAATGAGAGAGAGAGAGAGAGAGAGAAAAAGAAAGAAGGGAGAAGAAATGACCTTGGGGGTCCAATCTCAACTGGCTGCCCGACACCAAGGCATGCAGACGATGTCTAAAAAGATGTGGACAGTTAAAATTTCCATAAACATCATCAGAATTACCTGCCATTTGCGCCAAATATATTAAAAATATACTGCCAGTAGCCCTTTTGTTGCTTCGCAGCATAAAGTGAAATCCCTCAGTCACACCCCCCATCCCACATGGCTGCCCATCCCCATCTGCAGTTTCTCTCTCCTCAGCCTCGCTCTCAGCAAACATTCATCATGAATTTTTAACATAAATAGTTTTTGTTTAATATAAACTTTTTTTTTTATATATATATAAACAGGCTTTTTTCCCTCCCAGCCCCCAGCAGCCCTAAGTAGATATATAATCATTGCCTTCTCAGCGCATGTGAGTGTGTGTGTGTGTGTGTGTGTGTGTTTGTGTGTGTGTGTGTTTGTGTGTGTGTGTGTTTGTGTGTGTGTGTGTTCATGGTCGAGATACTTTATCTTATGGGGACCAAATGCTTTTTCACCTTATGGAAACCAGTTTCTGGGAAAAGCTATGACTGCAATCAAAAAACTAAAAATGCAGAAACTCTTGCATTTTGTTTGGTTACGTACAGTTAAGGTTAGGGCTGGGCAGGGGTCACGGTTGTCATAGTTAGCATTAGCATTTTACCCACAGAAATGAGTGAGCAGTCCCCAAGGCAGTGAATATGTGCTTTTGTGTTGTTGGGGGGGGGGCGGTACATGTATGATCTGGTGGGAACGAGGTGAACTGACAGAACTGGCGACCTTGACAGCGGTCGAGAGGACAGAGCATGTGCCGTTTGTCTGAGGGATGGTGGCATTACACACATGCGCTGCAGTGACCCAACTCTGCAAAAATATGCTCATGTGGTTTGGTGGGGGGCAAAAAGAGCCAAACAGTAACAAGGCTCTTGATAACAGGCTTTTTGCAACACGAGTCTGGGACCTGCTGTGTCGCTCTCTCAACATGAAGGTGAAAATCAGCTTCTTTTGCAGGGGCCGGGATGCAGGAAATGACTTCAGATCCACTTGGGTTCCTGGAACATATTTCTATCGAGGACTTTGGTAGGTATGCTTACAATCTTCAGCCAGTAATAGCGCATTGTCCTTGACCCAGCAGCTCTGTGAATTTTCTGTGATTTACTTCCCGCCCCCCCCCCCCCCCCCCCCTCGTCCCCGGCCCCAAGGTCCCCCGTCTTGCCCCCCCTCCCTCCCTGGTATGGGGGATTATAAGGACACAACCCC
>JAABNY020000045.1:11723970-11744216 GCA_015164015.2 Brevimyrus niger | reverse complement strand
TTCTCACAGGTGCCACTGCGATTCAGCTTATCCCAGCCGTCACATACCCACAACAGGTCATAAACATCTCCGTGCCCAATCCAGGACCTCCCACTTACGTGATAGGTACGCAGAGTATTACTTTATTTTATGGTCACCGGCAGATGGCGCTACTTAAAGGGGAGGATTGATTTTGCAGCTGGAGGGTGACAGGTGTGAATCCCGGTGGCGTTTCATTCACCCGGTAATTGTCCTTCTCTGCATAGTGCCCCAGTCGCACCTGCCACCGGTGACCCACGTCATGCCGCAGTCTCCTGGTAAGACGGCACAGCGGGAACCCCACCCCACAGACAGAAACCCAGCGAGTGGCTTACAGGTCCTCTGTGGGCGGAGCCACTTTAAGCCAAGTCACACTAAGCCCAGTTTTATATCTGTTTTTTTTTACCCATCAGGCACTGGGGCTGCAGTTCCCTCTGACTTCATGGTCTCCACCCCGGGCAGTTCTTGTTTGGACGGTGCATTTCAAGCCTCATCTCCGGAACAGACTCCCACGCCGTCTCCCACCAGAGGTACCCCTTTGATATCCATTCATGAGACATTAGCCTCAGCTAACCCAATATCTAAGCGAGTGACCTCACTCATCTCGCTGCTGACCTCAAACACAGAAACATTCCTGAACGGCTCTAGCAGTTCTCTCCGGTATGGCGCTGGGCAAATCCCCCCTTCAGCACCCTGAACCCCCCCCCACCCCCCCACATTCCAACCATCCCAAATATGTTTTGTTTATCTCCCACATGATGCAAATGTCACCATTCTGAATTTTCTTGTACGAACTCTGCCCACGTTGCCCATACCAAATTCCACCAGTGTTGAACAGAACTATACATTTAATTGAAGAAGCAAAAAATATTAAATGGAGATATCGGATATGCATTTGTAGATACGTCGTCTTGCAAAGAATCGCCAGTCCATCTCCAAATCCCTCCATCTGAACCTGCGGCAGGAAAACCCAGTGAGTTCTGGCTTTTACTCTGAATTCATATATGTCACTGAGATTATTTAGATCAATGTTTCCCAAGCCAGTCCTAGGGAACCCCCCAGGCAGGCCACGTTTTTGCTCTCACCCAGCTTCCTGCCAGATAGGCCAACTTTTTGAGAGCTGAGAGGGAGCAAAAGTATGAATTGTCTGGGGGTGCCCGAGGACCAGGTTGGGAAACATTGATTTAGATGGATTGATTTTAAATTAACTTTCCTCCCCCCCAGAATGTGCTGAGGACTACACTGAGTCAGTCAAAGCCCTGATGAGGGAAATCGCCCGGAAGACGGACCCAGAGAATGAGATGTCCGTGGAGTCCCTGTACATCGACGTTCCTCTGGTGCGGAGGCAGATACGACTTAAGACTGGGAAGGCCGCGAGCAAGTGTCTGGAGAAGGAGTTGGTGGTGCTCAGCAACGCTGACAGCAAGAGGGCCGTGCTACACGAGGGGCTTTTTGAGGACATGGGGCAGAAGGGCGGCCAGCTGATTGCTGTGCTCTGCAAGGCTGGAGGGGGCAAGACCGCGTTCGTACAGAAACTCTGTCTGGACTGGGCAGATGGAACCCTCCCACAGTTCGAATATATCTTTGTGCTGGACAGCAAGGTGCTTAACCTTCCACATACAACCTATAGCCTGAAGAAGCTCCTGTTCGATCTGTCCTCCTCCCCACCCTGCAAAAACACCACGGCCATCTTCAAACACGTTCTCAGCGTCCCCCAGAAAGTCCTGATCGTTTTCGACAACTTCGACGACTTCAGGGACCCAGAGGGTCTCCTACATTCGCCGGCTACTTGCAACACTAAGGAACGCTTCAGCGTCAAGCAACTGTTCTCAGGAATATTCCAGAAGAAGCTGCTCCGCGGATGTACACTCTTGATCTCGGCCAGGCCTAAGGGGGTCCTCAACCAGTTCTTGGCCAAGGTGGACAGAATTGTGGAGCTCTGCGGCTACTCTCCAGAGAACATCACCCGGTATATCTCGGGGTGTTTCCGAGACAGGGGCAATAAGGCCCTGGAGAAACTGAAGAAACAACGGTACCTGAACAGCCACTGCTCCAACCCACTCATATGCAGGTATATGTGCTTCCTTCTCAAGCACTCGGACAGACCGCCCTCAACACTCACTAGCTTATTCCAACAGGTGCTTAACAAAAAAATGCACTCAGACACTCAAGGAGAAGACCCTAAAATGGCCCAGCAGAGGGCGCACTTGAGTAAGCTCTGCTGCATAGCCTGGGCTGGGGTGAAGAACCACAATTCCATTCTGGACCACAAGGACACTGCAGAGCTGAAGGAGTTTGGGCTGAAATGTGGACTGCTGACCCCATACCTCAGCAGAGCGAAGGACTCCGAGGAGGGGCCGGGCCTTGGGTTCGCCCACCCCCTGCTGCAGAGCTTCCTGGCTGCCCTGCACCTGGTGCAGTCCCGCGACGTGAGCGACAGGGCGCTGGTGGCCCAGATGGCAGCGCCTCAGAAGAGGCGGCGGCTTCTGACGGATTGGCTGGAGGCCACGTGGCGCTTCGCCCTCGGCCTGCTCTTCCAGAAGGGGAGAGGAGAGGCGACAGCGGGGGTGCCGGCCAAGAAGGCAGCCGCTGCCACGCACCTGCGGGGCCTGAAGCCCGGCGACCTGGGCCCCGCCCGGCTGATGGAGCTGTGTCACTGCGTTTACGAGGCCGCCGACGCCGCCATGACGCGGCACTTGGTCAGGAACCTTCCGGAACACCTGCGCCTCTGCGGCATCCAGCTCAGCTCACCGGACGTCTTTGTCCTGCAGCACCTCCTGCAGAAAGCCAGAGACATGAAGAGGAGCTTCTCCGTCGACCTGCAGGACACCGGCATTGGCCTCCAGGGCTTGAGAGACATACTTGGGCTGAAGTGTGTCCAGTCATTCAGGTCAGGAATCGGAGAGACGGATAAATTAACCGCCGCCGCTACTTTGTCGATGCCGTGACACCATTTTTGGCTTGAAATACACAGGGTCCCCTGCTCATTTTTGTAATTTCAGGGCGTCGATAGAGGACACAATAAATCTGTGGGAAGATCTGCAGAAAAAATGTGAAGAGAAGCTCTTGCAAAACATCATCAGGAAGTTCACCATCAGTCCCTTAAAAGCCACACATCTGGACCACATAGACCATCTGATCATGCTGGTGCAGATTTACAGAGGAGGGAAGATATCCACAGGGTAATATTTTAATGTCTTTTAATGCAGTCTTTCAACTGTCCCCATCATCTTGTTGTATTGATGAGTATTTTCGTTCAGAAAGGAGTCCAGGGCTAACAGGAGGTGGGTGGAGTGGGGGAATCAATCAAATAGCACACCTCTGGCCTGTAGACCAAGCTGTCTGGTAAATACTGAAGGCCAGCAAAATGGCTGACTTCAGAAATTACTAATTACTACTGCAGTAGAGGGAGCCCCTCCCCCTCCCGAACCATATCCCACAGCCCCCAGCCACCTCTCAGGATTAATTTTAACTGTCTGCTTCAACGTACCAGCAGATCCACTGACATCTGTTTAACTTTCCCTGAAATCTTTTCCCCAAGTAGTACATTTAGATATTACATTCATTCAAACATAAAACAGCGGCCTCTTTTTCAATAATAACAGTGTGTTATTTTAAAAAGACATTGCAAACAACATGGAGTATTCCTGTCTTGATATAGTAACATTTATCTTGTCTGGTGTGAGCAACACATACAAAATAATCCAAAAGCATTGTAAGATGAGGAACCTTATTTAAAAATGTCTGTATGGTTAATAAACGAAATCTCACACTGAATATTGGAGAAATCTAACCTGCAATTGAAGCGTATGCATTGTACTGTACATCCTGAAAAGACGGTGATTAATTACAGAAATTCACTTTTGAAGCTTCGAGAGTTTGTCAGAGCAACGGTTCCACTTCACGTTCCAGAGGCTGCTCAGTTTGACATTTCGAGAGACTGTCACAGCTGTAACTTGTGCTTAAATCATTTACCAAAAAGTTGCACTGTCTCTTTTCAGTGACCTGAGGTCAGAACCAGCGGTGGACACCACCACCTTTGATGTTCCCGCTGTGAGAAACCTTCAGAAACTGGAACTCAGGTATGGGCAGAAGGTCACAGCACGTGACTCTTCTATGGATTCGCTGGGGAATAGTTGGAGAACATCTCCACTGGTGGAGGTCTCTGCTCCCTCTGAGGGAGGGGTTTGTGGTGAAGGGGGGAGCCACATAACTCATCCATTGTGCTTTGCTTCTTCAGCTTAGGCCCATCAAATGGACCCGCGGGCTTCACCAAGCTCATGGAAGTCCTACCTGTACTGCAATGGCTTCAGCATCTTGAGTAAGCCCCCCGGTCATCATCTCAATGCACAGCTATCACCCGAAGAATTCGATGACACAAGTCTGATGGTCAATGAAGCACCTTTCTCATGGATCTATTTGGGTCACCCTATAAGTTTTTGCTTTTTAACATTTAGTGTTTCTTCTGTGTTTTCCAGTCTCGAGGACAATAAAATCGGAGATAGAGGAGCAGAAGAACTGGCGGCTGTTCTGTCAGCTTTGAGCTCTCTGGAAATGCTCAAGTGGGTAACTGCTTCTCAGCCTAGTACAGTGTATTGGCAGTGCTGATCTGATTTACGTACACCCAGGGGCACTGTAGTGGGGGAGTTTAGATGATTCCAAGGGCCACTGAGTGACAGGAAAATAACTGGATTGATCTGGACTCAGGGGGCCAATATGAAATGATTTCATGGGACTGAAAATCTCCAGCAACGCCCCTGCATATACACCATGAAATATCTTGTTCAGCATATTTGGACATACGAATAGGTCATTCTCATTTCAACAATACTGGTAAATTAATGTTTGTGCCAGTGGCTGCCTGTAGATCCCTTGATAATGCTTTGGGGTTCCTGGAGACTTCCAGAAGCATCCTTTGGTCAGCTCTCGTTTAATGTCTGATGGCACAACCTGGCCTCAGTTGGATCTATGAGAATGATCTTTCAGACAGTACACTGACTGCCTCTAAATTAATATCCAAATACTGTATGTCGAGTAAGAGATACTCTTTGGAATGGACCTTTATTGCTGTTGTGATACCATGTCACTAGTCACAAGTACCAGCGAAAAACTGGCCATCAACCCGACCATACATATACACACATCACATTATAGGGGGTAGACAGTTCAGGAAGACGGGGGATATAGGAAGAACAGAGAAACAGAATTACATGAGGAGAGACGAGGCGAATAAAAAACACAGCCCCCAGACTGTACTCCAGTGGGGAGTACAATGTAGGAACGGAAAAAACACCTCAGCAACATAAGCACATGGTCACTGCACCTTACAACATAAAATGTCGTGACTTGCAACAGGGGAGGGAAATGGGCAGGTGGAGGTAGCCCAGCATAGACAAACATCAGTCCGGTCCTGCACCCAGAGGCGCTGGTCACAGACCTGCCTGTTGACAGACCTGCCTGTTCACGCTGGGGGTATGAAGCAGCGAACCGTGGGATTGGGAGAGAGGAATGCAAGAGAGTCTCGCTGCCTTGTTCTTCCGGGGGAGTTTTTCAATTCAGCAGGGCCTTGACCGAGGCCAGTGCTGATTAGGGGGGAGCCAAAAGCAGATAGAATAGGGTTGTTTGGGTTTTCGAGCGAGAAGCTGTAATTTCGCAGCTCCTCTAATGTCCACGCTGGTCTCCACCATCCAAAATCCATTGCAGAGCCGTGAGCTTCTCCGTGATGTTATCAAATCTTTGATCAATAGTCACAGTGATGTTATCCGCAATCTATAGCCACAGTCTGAGTGCCAACAGCTCTGCCATCCTGGCCAGCCTTATACATCTGTGGTTCCCACCTTGATCTGGACCCCCCACATGGGATTATTATATAAGAATAATTTCATTTACCTTAATAATTACTCAGTACTAAATTTCACAGCCACTTATAGAGGTGGAAAGTTTAGCTCAGAAAGTACAAATTTAGGACAAGGTTTTGTTTCAAACAAACCACTTGAGTGCTCTGTGACTATAACTCACCTGGTTGGTTGAAACAAAACCTTGTCCACCTCTAGAACCTCAGTTTTTACACCTCGGCCAAATGATGGCAACATTTTTACAGCACAGTGTCCCAATCACTGCAGTAGACATTGAGACCCATAGAGACCACAGGATGGGCTCCCCCTGCTGGCCACACCAACACCTCTTCCAGCAGCAAGTCGGACCAGTTTTCCTAGTTGGTCTCCCATCAAAGTGCTGGCCAGACCCAAACCAGTTTAGCTTCAGGGGGATTACCTAGTCTGAACTGCAGGTGATGTAGCTGCTCCGCAAAACCTTGCTCTGGATTTGAACTTTCTGGACCCGAACTTTCCGTTGCTGGGTACTTCAGGCATCCTTACATATTCCATCACTGCTTAAATTGCAGTTTAGGTTGAGCCTGGAACTCAACTCAGGCGGCAAAAAGGGGACAAAGGAAACTCCTTTGATGACATCTCAGTCTGAAACATATTATTAAGTAGTAATATTAATTAAGGGAGAAGTTTAAGTCAAATATTTAAAATGTCTTTAACTGACAGGAAGCCACGATAGGCACGTCTTGAAATGTGTTTCACAGTCCTGTTAAATACAGTACACTGCACACTGTTTCTGAATCATTTTGCTTCAATTTAATCACACCTGTGTATTGATATGATGGTACGTTATGATGCTGTAAATGTAATGTAAACGTAGTGCTGTACTAGAAAGCTTTGGTCTGAGTAGATATTTCCTCCCAGTTTGTCCCAGAACTGTATCGGAGACAAAGGAATGGAGAAGCTGGCCCCAGCCCTGCCTTCACTGGTTTCGCTGCATAGCCTCAGGTAACGACGGACACCTACGAGGTGCCCCTTAGCCATTGGCGGGGCGTTGATATTGACATGACTGACCTCTCCCTGTCTCCCTCTAGCCTGTACAGCAATTTCATCTGTGATGGCGGGGCTGAGAGTCTGGCCAAGGTGCTGCCTGACATCCAGTCACTGACAGACCTGGAGTAAGTCTGCCTTCCGATGGCCTGCCCCCCGTGGGCCTTAGCACCTTCACACAGCCGCTGGAGTAGCATGACCTCAGTGCATGGCCTCGTAGCCCAAGGGAAGCTGGCTGGGGTCCCACACAGCACAGCGGTTAAATACGCTAGTCCCCCTCTAAAACAGAGGTTCTCAATCCTTAGCCTGGGACTGAACGTATCAAATCTGGCCCAGTGGCAGCCCTCCTCTTCTCACCAGAGTATGATGGTCCAGTCATGAAAAACCTGGGAAGCCCTGCTTAGCGGATTGGACTAAACCTTTAACTGCTACACTGTAGCTTCGTTACATCCATATGCAATAGCTTCATTCTGTTAGCATTGTTTATTATTATTATTATTATTATTAGCTGGAACAAAAAAAGCAGAATTATGTATTACTCTATGGCAGTGTTTCACAATCCGATCTTTGGAAACCCACTGACCTCCCATGTTGTTGCTCCCTCCCAAAACCGGGAGGGAGCAAAAATGTGGACCGGCTGTGAGTCCCTGAAGACCGGATTGGGAAACACAAATCTAGGGCTAGACCCTCTCCTCCATGATGACGAAGCTAAACAGTGTAAGTGTATCACCCATGTGGCCCTCCAGCTATCCCCAGAGGGGAATCCTTTAACTGCTCTAGTGAAAATACCCGCCCACATAAAATTAATTGCAACCGAACAGTCCTAAGTACCAAAGAAATTGCACATTTCTTTGCAGTGGATCGCTGAGCTCAGAGCGATGGGTAAATCAGTATTGACCTGTCCTAACTGTGTTTCATCCTTGGTTTTGCCTACCCAGTGTCAAGGATAACAGGTTCACCAACGTCGGGGCACAGAGTCTGAGCCATGGATTGAAGAACGCACCAAGGATGAAAACTGTGAGGTCAGCCATTTTGCACAATGGATAATTTCAGTGATTCTCAATCAGGAGTGTGGTATTTAAAGGATGTTCCTTTAATACCTGCAAAATCGGCTATGCAAATCACCACTGATCAAAGCAGGAAATCTTGGTGTGCATGTTACACACCTTCTCTTTATGGTGTTTTACAATGGTGGAGGTGATGTAATGTTAAATAAGTAAGCTAATGAAATTACGGGAGTTGTTTGACATTGCTTCCTCTTTGATATTAACACTGAGGAACCATTTTGCACAATGGATAATTTCAGTGATTCTGAATCAGGAGTGTGGTATTTAAAGAATGTTCCTTTAATACCTGCAAAATCGGCTATACAAATCACCACTGATCAAAGCAGGAAATCTTGGTGTGCATGTTACACACCTTCTCTTTATGGTGTTTTACAATGGTGGAGGTGATGTAATGTTAAATAGGTCAGTTAATGAAATTACGGGAGTTGTTGGACATTGCTTCTTCTTTGATAATAACACTGAGGAACTTTTCTCAAACAGGATGTGGAATCATTGCATTCCCCATGGCGTCCTTGAGCACCTCAAACAACAGGATCCGAGGATCAGGTCACTATAGCTGATAACTATCGCACAAAGACAAAAACAATGTACAAAAAACCTGACCGCACCACGGCGTGTAAACAACAAACACTTTATAGACAGGTCTGTTGGTCAAAATTCCTTTCCAAATTCCTGACTGTTTATTACTACTTGTTTGGACACTAAATGCAGACAAAATTATTTTGTGAGACACTGTTTTTACTAACAATGAACTGAACTGCAATAACAACCTCAATATAATCATTGCAATTATGTTTGTAATGATGATTATCATACCACAATTCACTTTCTTCTGCAACTCCAATTTCTTCCTAATGGCAGCTATTGAACCATGAGTCTGAATGTATTACTGCTGTTTATGTTGTATGATTGATATTTCTTGCATTCCTGCTGTAAGCATAATTTTGACTGTTACTGTTATTCTACTAAATGAGGTGACTCAGGTGAGACATAGCAATAAAACTAAATCAGTCTGCTGCTTTCGTTTTCAGAATAAAGATTTTATACATAAATATTTGTTGTTTTTTTACCTAACGGGGTGTGTAGCGCATCCAAGGTGGAGATTTCGGTATGGCCAGGAGAGATATGTCCCTATGTTTGGGGGGGGGGGTTCAGGGCTCACTTGGCCCCTACCAGTGTTGAAACCATGCCTACGGACTTGATCACATCAGCCACCTACTTTGCACATAGGCAGGCACTGTACGACAGCTATTAAACAATAAAGAAATTCTTTCTTTAAAAAAAAAAAAAAAGTTTCTGGTTAATGTCTGAGATGTTTACATATTTCTTACGCAAACCAATTTTGACCAATTTCCTCCTTTGGTACACCGCTATGCTTGTACTTTTGCCATTTTGCCTCCGAAAGCGGATCGTGAGTCTGGTGTCTGTCAGAAATGTAGTATCAATTTGTACCTTTGTTGGTACAATTACTTGTCACTAGGGCTGTACCTTCAAGGGTCTGCCAGTTGTACCCTAGCTATAAACATACCTTCTAAAATACAGAAATGGACCCTGAGGAACATTATTGTACCTTCGTGGTACATTAATGTTATCTCTGGCATTATATTGTCTGTTAACTGACGAATCCCACACTATTCTCATTACTTTTATATACTCTTCCACTTGTCTTTCTCTAGTTAATTTTATTCCTACTTCTCAGTCAGAGCTGAAATATGACAGCAACGTCCATTAATTGCACAAGGTATTACAGATGCATTTAACCCAGTACTGCTCCCCTTTTTGATCTCAGAAATATTAGTCTGATCACAATTTGTTGACCTTTTGGTCCTCCAAGTTTCTGCTGCTGTTATTCATTTATGCAAATACTGCAATAGACCATTAGTGATGTGTCTTTTCCATAAGCATTTACATGGGTGTACACTACTGTAAATATGAATGGAGACCAGGGTGCTGAACATAATTCTCCAATACCAGCTTGCTTGTGGAAAAATGTTTCCACTACAGGAGAATATTAAGTTGGACTTTGTAGTGCAACCATAAAAACACAAAGATTACGTACTACCTCTCCCAATATATGCCACTTCAAAGCAAACTCATCTTCATCCATATCACCCAGGACTACTATTCTTTCACCCATCACATTTAAACATGAAATTAACTTTCCCAGAGGTAAAGAAAACAATGAAAGTCTTTATTAGTCTCATGCTGCTAAAGAGGAGACTACGTTTATCATACTTAAGAAAAGTCTGCATCCGTAGACAAGATCCCACCATCAGTGCAAAAGGGCAGTGTATCACACTGTGGATGCTTAAAATAAACTAGCATAATTTGCATGCTCAGTATAGCGTCATTTTCAGATTAAGACAGAATCTTAACCCATCAAAAATATATCTTTCCCCATTGTCCTCAAATACCCAATACCCCCCGTCTTTACATTTGATGCATAACATCAGGTTCCCGGCTCAAATATAAGCCCAGCGGAGATGCACATTCATTATACTTGCTACAAAGTAAGTTAATACACAGACCGAAGGAAACAACTGCTCTCCTTGTGTCAGTGATTAAGTTAGTATTGCTTTGCGTGTTCAGCCTCTAGGAAGTTTTAGTGGCCATGCTGTCCATCGAGGGGGCGTTTCCAAGGCAATTGGAGAAAGCACGTGACGTAAGCTGGACTTTAAATCAGCAGTCCATCTACTTGTGTTCACCTGTCAAAACATTTTAAACGGATATAATGTCCTTCGTTATAGGAAGCATTGTTAAAACAGGTTTATATACAGCTTTACGCAGCAGAAAAGCAACGACAAGAATGAACAAAGCCTTGGTAAAGTACGTTGCTTGTAGTTGCGTCAGATCGAACCTGCCCTATTAATCTTGCCACAAATATTTTGTGTCTCGGACAGTCGGATGGTAAACGTTGGGGTAAATCGGACGCTAATCGACCTCTTCGTGCTGAATCATCACGGCATCAGCACGGCGCACACTGAGACGCCGCAGTAACCTTTCCAGCAACCGGCCCGCTCATGGCAGAACCCGGTCACGTTCTCCAGCGCACTTATCGGTCCCGGCGGGGCTTGCCGATGGTCACTCCAGGTACCCCTCAAACACATCAAGCTCCGTGTCGGTGTCGTAAGGCACCGAGCCGGGGTCAGAAAGCACGCCCAGGTCCACCAAAGCTTGGTCCATATCCTCTGGCAGGAAGACGATGCCAACATTGAGGACTATGTACTCCATCAGAAAGGCGTAGTAGAGGATTAAGACGTTCACGAAAAACAGGCCGAGATAAAACATATATGGAAAGTCGTTGAACAGCGATTCCACCGAATCTAACTGAGCATAGACTGACTGGATCATAGAAAAACCTTAGACAAACGGGACCGGAGCCAAGCACGAAAATGGAGCGATCCTTCCATTTGGAAAATAACTTCTGTCAGCACCGTCACCGGGCGACTGTATTAAGTTGTCCATTACAGTTTGTGGAAAAAAATTAGTCGGTAGCAGCATCTAGGCAGCCAGCCCTGGCGGGCCTTGGGACGTGGGTTGGGGAAAAATGCAGAAACACAGTCCGAGGAACATTCGTCATGCGGTTTACCTACATCTTACAAAAAATCCCGCAAGATTCGTAGCTGCAGGAAAAACAACACAGAACCAGTCATTGTCATGGCCGGTTAAGGACGCGGCGGCACGTAGTCAGGAAGAGGCATGTTACTTAATCACAGTGCAGCACGGAGACTGAGAGAAATTTTCGCCCTGCATGCATGTCACCCTCCGCGCTGTGTCACTCGCACGGCTAAAAACAGAGCTAAGGCTTTTATAAATGGCTTCACATCGCCGTGTAGGATTACGCTGCACTCAGCTGCGTCAGATCGCTGCCTTTGCAGTGCCGGTCGTGGGCCTGGTTTGGGTATAACTGGTCAGCTGAGCTCCGACTTCCACCAAATCCCGCCTCCTTGCTGCTATTTTTTTCACCTAACGGTGTTTAATGGCCGATGCAACAACACTGATAAATGCACAAACGCAACTAATACGTAAAAGTGACTTTTCTTATCATAAAACATGTCCTGCTCATCTTGCATTTACAGCTTTTTCAGGCATTATAATGGTTTTAAAAATACTGTTCCACCAAAGCCAAGTGCAGCGAGATCTTGCTGGGGGCTTGTCACCGATCTCAAAACGTCATAGCGTGAACGGACGAGTCGTTTGGTGAGGTTCTGGGAAACGTAGTGTGTTGTGCGCCGTTTTCCATCCGCTGGCGACTGTAACAGACCACAAGTCCCGAAATGCATTAGCAAGAACCCGGAATTGTCAGTCATTTGCTGTGGTTAATCTGGAAATGGGGGAGTGCGGACTCCAAGGTGTTGTTGCCGAATTTCAGTGAACCTTTCCATTATTTGTTGGATTTGTCCGTTTTAACAGCGCTACGATGGACTGATTTAACACTTACGAGGAGCGTGAACAACTGAAGTGCAGTCATGTTCGGCCGGTCCAGGAGCTGGGTGGGAGGACAGGGGAAGTCCAAGAGCATCCACTCTTTGGAGCATTTAAAGTGAGTGTTCGCCAATGTGTTTTCCAGTTTTGGCTTAGCTTCTACTCTACCTGGACGGCTTAGTTGATGACCCCCACGTTGGGTTTAAGGAACAGCAAAAGCGTCGGTCAGATAAGCTCTTCAAGTCGTGTGTGTAAATCATTAATGAACGACTTGCCTGTGTACGTAACTTCATGCTTAAGTAGCTTTGCAATATAAATGCGAGCCCGGTGCATATTTATCGTGATTGTACTGACAGTTATGCCTAATCTGTAGGCACCAGCAGCGGCCAATATTTAACGGGTGTTATTTAACTTGGCGACAGATAGTATAGTTTTACCTTACGCCGCTACACATGAGCTGGTAAACCGACCTGTATTTATTGTCGACACTAATCTTCATTTTGTGACAGTGTCATTGTTAGTGTTATATCACAATAAAAAGCCCAAAATTCAGGTCTGATCAAGAATGTCCTGAGTCTCCTGCAGAGGACACTTAGTGACAGCAGCTTTATGGTCTTGTACGTCCCACAGCTTAGACATTCATTTCTGCATTTCCTGTCCCCACAAGGTACATGTATCACGTCCTGACAAAAAACACCACGGTGACCGACCACAATAGAAATCTCCTGGTGGAAACCATTCGCTCTATAACCGAAATCCTTATTTGGGGTGACCAGAATGACAGCTCCGTCTTTGAGTAAGTAATTTAAACCTTTACATGACCGTAGTTAGATGGAAGTTTGCTTCTGAAATTCGTTTGTAATTTCAAACCGAATTTTTATGTATACAGGTTATTCATTGAGCACATAGCGATTGGCACAATGAAGTAAAATTAATCTGACGTATTCGTGAAATTTGTGGTTCAAATGAAAAACATGAAGGTAAAGTATAGAATGACGATTTTTTTTTTCCTGGGAACATTTTTCATGCGTCCAAAAATATTGTTGGAGGAATTAAAATTGTTTTTAGTCCCTGCTTTTTCAGCTGAGCATACGCATTGGGACAAATAAATTTCAAGCAAATTAAAACTGTGTTAAGTTAGGATTGTATTGCATAGACCTCACATAATACTACTTCCCCAAGTTATGGATCCATCAGCATCACCACACACTTGATATCTTCCTTCGAGATGTTCTCTGCGGCTTACAGAGAGCCTTTTTTCTGTTTTGCTTGTTTGGGTGATTTTGACTATAGCAAATGGCCTGTTATCATGTCACCGTGACAGCGACGATTCCTAATGTCTGTTTCTCACTTCCTACAGTTTCTTTTTGGAGAAGAACATGTTTGCCTTTTTCCTGAACATCCTGCGGCAGAAGTCCGGCCGCTACGTCTGCGTCCAGCTTCTGCAGACCCTTAACATACTTTTTGAGAACATAAGTCACGAGACCTCGCTCTGTAAGTATCCCGACGACTGGCTTCGAGCGCAACAGCGCCTCCTAGCGTCCGCTTATGAGCGGTGCCCCTCCTCTCCTCTTGCACACAGATTACCTGCTGTCCAACAACCATGTGAACTCCATAATCGTCCATAAGTTTGACTTCTCCGACGAGGAGATCATGGCATACTATATCTCCTTCCTGAAGACCTTGTCCCTGAAGCTTAATAATCACACCGTACATTTCTTCTATAATGAGGTAAGGTGATCCTTCTCAGGGGGGGTCAGAGCTGACCCGGTTTTCCGTAGATTAGGACTTGTGTAGAAGTGGCACATTGTAATTTTATAATGTTTATATGGTTGAAGTTTTACTTTCATTTTTTTTTTTTTTTTTTTTAATGTGTTGCTGTACACAGTCGATGTTTCAAGAAGCTTCTTGGCGCCCTCATTTTCCGTTTGAGCCCAGTTGAGTGGTAGCACATGGGGGTTGGGTGTTACTGTATTTGACTGTAGCACTTCTGAGCTAGTGAGACCCTTCAGCACTCACCTCACCGACCCGCATAACTGTGATTCTCCGTCCCCTGCTAAGCCTGGCCCCGCCCCACTGGCCCTGGCCCCTGTGTATGGGGGAGGATTATTGGTGTACTGTAAATGGCTACAACTGTCACTCCGTCATTATTCGCGGGGGCAAGGGGGAGCCGGGCGGGGTGTGGGGTGGGGGGGCTCACTCGAAAAGAAGTGCCAGATGTTCACCCTCAGTCGGACATCTGTGACACACCAATGAGCGGTGTGTGTGTGCGCACATTAATCTGTGTGTACGTTAGGTCTGTGATGAACATCCAATCTCTCAGTAGTTTACAAACCATGCTTAAAATTTGTGCGCAAATATTCGAGCCCTCAAAATATCATAGGGTTCATTTCTTTAGAGTTATAATATACTGATTCATTGTTCTGGATTTTCACAGAACATTTTGTTTTTGAACATTGTCTATGTTCTTCACCCAAATATGTAATGTATGTAACTGAAAGCAAACAATATACCTGTCTGTGAGTTCGTATTTTATTTATTTTATTTTTACAAAACTACTATAGATGAAGTAGTCATTAAATCTGAAATGTCATATTTTTTAAAACATATTAATAATATTTTTGGCAAGTTTTATAAAAAAAAAATGTGAACACTAATAAATAGCTTGAATTAGAGTGCTATATTGGATTTTTTTTGTAATTCTATTACTTTGTTCAGAAATTAGATTTCACCACATAATCTGGATGCCTGATGTTTATACTTTTGTACCTCAGATATAATTTTCCCTGGCCATGTTTTACTTTTCAGTCACTATTATTATAACAAGCTCTCTTGTTGCAGAGCTAAATAGTTGTGTGTATTCCGAATATTGCCATCAGTTGTTCAAAAAGTGGCAACTCTTCAAAAGGCATTTCCACCGGCAAGCAAATGTCATGATATGGGAGACGTCTTTGTTTGGACTTTAATCACCAAATCTTAAAAAAGAAGATTTATAACATTATTCAAGACTTCTTGTGTTTTGGGACTGGGCCTAGTCGATCAGTTGTATATCAATAATAATACGTATGTGATGCACAATTGACGGCTAAAACGTGGAGCCTAGAACAGACCTTTTCAAAATACCTCTGCTGCATGTCCAAAGTAGGGAAGTATTTTGGGGTTATTACATAAGGTGACTCCAATCTTGTGCGCAAAACTTTACATTATGAAATTTGAATAAAGTGGAGGTACCACAAACTTTATACTAAAACTAATTAACTTTAACCACGATAAGGTCATCAGTAGTGTGCTAATCCAATTGTTGGTCAGGACGTTGCTGGATTTGCTGCTGGTCAGGACAAGTGACATTGCTTAATTAAAACACTGAAGAAAACAGTCATTCAGTATTCTGTTATTTGAACGGTTGGCAGTTCTGAAAATTTACAGATAATAAAGAGATGATTGTTACATATTTGTTAAAATTTTTTATGTTTCGCGAACCAGTTCGCTTATTGATGTATCGTGATACGGTTCATCTTGCCCAAGGCCTGGCGGTACGAAGCCCTAGTGCACGTATGCGTTTGTGTATATGTACACACGTGTGTGTGTGTGTGTGTGTGTGTGTGTGTGTGTGTGTGTGTATGTGTGTATACACACGTGCATGTTTGTGCCAAATCTCTGCTGTGCTATATCAACTACCTGGGTGACTGACGTCAGCAACACCCGTAAACCCACAGAAGTCTAAAATGGAGTTGGACTTTATGTCTTTGAGGGTCATTCATTCCAAGAACGTTTATCTTCTTAAATGTTACATAGACAAAAGATACTTTGTTTCGCCTAATATCCCTAAGCTCTAAATGGTGAGTGGCCTCAGTGGTCTGAATGTGTCTTTGGCAGATGGCTGGATGTTCATTTCCCTGTAGCGATGATTAGTAATTCTCAAGCTTGTTGTCAGTCCTGTTGAGTCCTCGAACAGATCTGGGATCAGATGGCCCCCAGCTGGCGTCTCCGCGAGCGACTCCTGTCACCCGTCCTGGCACGCTGTTCACCCCCCGCTCTTTTTTTTTTTTTGTCTCCCATACTTCCAGCACACTAATGATTTTGCCCTGTACACGGAGGCCATTAAATTTTTCAACCACCCAGAGAGCATGGTCAGGATTGCAGTCAGGACAATCACACTAAATGTGTATAAAGGTGAGTACGCCCCTGCACCTCCTCTCTGCCTGCGCTTGCTTGCCCCTGTCCCCCCCCCCCCCCTGCCCCGATCCTCGACCATGGTGCTTGAAGCTGCACGTGCTGCTGCCTGGCTCTGGGTAACAGTACCCAGGCTATTCCAGCACCCAAGGTTCCCCTGCAGTCCTCCTGCCCCTTGAGCCACATAGATCTACACAGACTCCTGCCCCCTGAGCCTGTGGCTCTGCATATGGTCAGTATGTTTCCCAAGCCCTGCACTCTGGGGTCTTCGTTTCGGTCTTCGCCGCTCTGGTTTAATGGGTCCCCTGACAACCTCATGGTGTGACAGTGTGTGGAATCGTCACAAGGCTTTGGGGATAGCAGCACGGGGCCTGGCCTTTTTTGTTTGGGGTGGGGGGGGCACCCTTCCTTGACGAGGTCTTCCTGTGGTGGTGGTCTGTGGGGGGGGTGTTGAAATCAGAATGTGTGACGCTGATCTCAGGGACAGCAGAGCTCCACCTGGCTGAGGTGGCAGGCCGCTTTCCCGGTTGGGTTAGATCGGCCCCGGGCTTAAGGTGGCTCCCCCAGGTTCCCAGGTACAGCCCCGCGACTGTGCCCCTGCTTCTCCCGGCCCACTCTCTCCCGCTGTCCCTGTGTCACCTCCCAGCCTGTGTCTCTCTCTGCTGTAGCGGTAGCCCAGTGGAATGCTCCTGGCCAGCCTGGTCCCTTAACCTGCCCCTATTAACTCTCTGTCTGTTCTTCCTCCTTCACCCCGCTGATTCCCGTGTGCCTTAACCCAGTGTCATGTAAGTCGGCCCCGTTTCCGCATTTATTCGCTCATTCTCTCGTTATCAGTCTTGTGATTGCCGTTGCGATGAGTATTTTAACCTTTTGCGTTTATGAATCACACTGTCGCCCAATGTGACGGAAGATTTCCTGGGGGAAGGCCCGTCGTCTTAGAGCAAAACAGTTTGCCATTGTGGTCAGACACCCCAATGTGTGACTCTGCCTCTCCAGTTGATAGGCCCTCCAACATGGCATTCAAGGCTCATTTACCGGGCTGTTTGTGGCCCTGCCTTCTATACATGACCTTAAATGCTGTTACCCATCAGCAGCTGGTGACCCCCATAGCCTTAGTGGGGCTGTTTGACTAATTGTTATTTATATATATATGTATCTATATGTCCACATATCCAGACATTGTATGCAGAAGAATTATCCCCAAAGACTGGAGTGTTTTGAAAACTTATTTTCCACGGTACTTTGTTAGGACCGCATTTGCAGACCCTCCCTTAGGGCCGCCCCTTTCAGCTTTTTAATCACTTAACTGGCCTTGCTACCTGAAACTCTAGTATTGATGTCACACAACCTCCCCAGTCAGTTCAAAGCCCCAGGGAGCGTCTACAAACTCTCAAACCTCACCTCCTGTCTCCTTGGTCCCCTGCCCTCCCAGTGCACAACCAGCACATGCTGCACTACATCCGCGACAAGACGGCTGCGCCCTACTTCTCCAATCTGGTGTGGTTCATCGGGAGCCACGTCATCGAGCTGGACAAGTGTGTGCAGACGGATGAAGAGTAAGCCCTTCTAGTTCCTCCTATGTGGGTGCAATTACACATGTGGCCACTAGATGCCAGTCTCTCCCTTCTATTGCAAGTTCGCACTCCTCTTCGCACTGAGGTCGTACAGATGGTTTTGGTTCACATTCAGCCAAGCTGTTTTTAAAAAATCATGTAGCAATAATAACTGCATTTGAAAAGATGATTGAAAATACTTTTCAAGAGTTATATTTAGCCTATAAATGCGCAGTAGTTTTAACTATTAGCTATTGTCTCATTTATTCTTTATTTTTGGTGTAATATTTTGTCCTTTCAACAAAACATTGATTAATAATAATAATACATTTTATTTATAATGCCCTTTACATCCGAAGATCTCAAAGGGCTACAAGTTAAAATAAAAGAGACAAAATAAACAGTTTAAAAAATAAACAATTGAACAAAACTTGTTGAACTTATGTTCCTCTCAATTAGTTATCTTTTGCCATCTCCTTATTCCATTACTGTGTCCATTTTGTATAAACCTCCCGTAACCGTAATGACCCAGCACTGACCTAGGGAGCTTCCTGTTCAGACTAGACACATGGAGGAGGAGCAGTGCTTAGCATGTGTAATTAACACATATGATGAGCTGGTCTCAGATTGACCTACGAATCGGGAGCCAGTAGCCAGATTTTGATTACAGATGGAAGGCGGACGGTGTAGTATTGGAGACTTTTTTGCGAAGATCCGCAGTCATGCTTGGGCCTAGCTGTCGTTTTTAGGTGCCGTTGCCTCTTGACAGCCGGAGGCCATGGTTTCCTGCCTGTGAATAAAAGCTCATTCACTGGCAGTTTATTGATAGTTAAGGGCCTTGCCCAAGGGTCTGACAGTGAGATTATCACTCTACCAGCCATGGCGTTCGAACCGGTGACCTTCTGACCATGAGGCCCTATTCCGTACAGCCACACCTCAGGGCATGTGTGAGGCGTGTGTGAGGCGTGTGTGAGCTGTGAAGTTCAGGGGGGTGGGGCGGGTAATGGGTGCAGCCATATTTTCATGCGGTGACCGGCCAACGGCTGATTGCTGCGTGGGGGTGTCCGTTTCTGAAACCCCCCTCTACCCAGGCACAGGAACCGGGGGAAGTTGAGTGACCTGGTGGCTGAGCACCTGGACCATCTGCATTACCTGAACGACATTCTCATCATCAACTGCGAGTTCCTCAATGACGTCCTCACCGACCACCTACTCAATCGCCTCTTCTTGCCCCTCTATGTCTACTCCCTGGTCGGCAGCGAGCAGGTGAGTGGCCCCCCGGCCTCCGCCCTGGTCCCCCACGTCCCTCTCATTCTGTCCGTCTCACCGGCGCACGCTTCCATACCTCGCATCTCCGCTGTGGACGCGGTGCTGATTATGTGATCATCTCACGGTGTTTAGGACAAGCGTTTATCTATGGGGTCCAGACATGCTCCTTTTCTACATCTCTCCACCCGTCTTCTCGCTCAGGTGAACTTCTGTCAGCTTCTTCAGGCTTCCTATTTGTCCCTTTGCAATATTCGGTCTGGCTGGGTTTAGCTCTGTTGGCCTCGGTTCAGCTTGATTCAGTTTGGCTTGATTTCTTTCTTTTTTTTCCCCTTTTGTTCCCTGTAGTTGCAAGTATGTTTCCTTTTGTCTGTTTTTTTTTTTTTTTTATTAACATGGATTTGCAATATATGTCTTCCTGTTTGATTATCCAAAGAGAGAGCAACTGGCTGTTAATGTCTGTGAGTATTTTTGGGGCGAATCAGTGCTGTAGAGGTGATATAAAAAGCTTGTTTTCCTTGCAGTCAGAAGATCGCAAAATAAGTCCCCAGGTCTCTCTGTACCTCCTGTCTCAGGTATGAAACTGAAAGGATTTGCAGTGCAGTGCCGTTTAACATCGAGCTCCACATTGATGGTGTGAAAAGCAATTTCCCTCCTTCTTAATTCGCACTTAGGTGTTCCTCATCATCCATTACCAGCCACTGGTGAACTCGTTGGCTGAGGTGATCTTGGACGGGGACCTGTCAGTGTTCTCAGCCCAGGCCGAGCAGGACGCCCAAAAGACCATGGTGAGCCCCCCCCCCCCCCCCCCCCCCCCCCCCCCCCCCCCCCCCCCCCCCCCCCCCCCCCCCCCCCCCCCCCCCCCC
>JAABNY020000045.1:11674219-11696786 GCA_015164015.2 Brevimyrus niger | reverse complement strand
GTGGGGGCTGACCAGAGTGGCGCGTGCTGCCTGGGGGTTCGTGGAAGGGTGGCAAGCGAGTGCAGATGGGCATCGAAGGGCTTCCTGACTTAATCACACCGTCAGATTTGAACCACCCCCTCCTCATCTGGATTGAATGACGTTGCTATGGAAACTGTAGTGTGGTGATGGTGGTTGTGGTCTCTGTCTGGTGGTGTATTTTTTTTTGGGGGGGGGGGGGCACAGTTGCCTAACCCCAGCCTTCCTGGTAATCATCTGAGCCGCTCAAGGTGTGACTCAGTTACTCTGTCTGCCCTGGCGGCTGCTAATATTTTCTTTGAAAGGCTACCCTTCCATGAACTGTACCCATGTTCCACCAGGAGGATGTGGTTATGCTCAGTAACTTCATTCAGATTCTGCTGTATACTTTTGTTGACAACAGACTCCAGTATTTGATGACAGTGGTATTTGAATTTATTTATTTATTTACTTATTTTGCTTGGGTGACAGTGACACCTGCCATGCACTTCATGTTTCTGTGTTTTTGGTTCCATGACCATGTGCAGAGGGTTGGATTGAGCTGGACCTTAGTCTGACATTTAGCGCAACAGAAATTTGCTAAGCCCAAAACGTTAGGTCAGAATCCACGGCGAGCCCATTAAAACTTCGCCTCAGTCTAATGAACTAGCATGTTAATGCGGTCGTTCCCAAGTAATATCACGTGTCTCCAGCAGGTGGCGCCTCTCCGAACCTACAGGCTGCTTCTTAGTATTTCTGGTGAAGCCACAGTAACTGTAGACCCCGCAGACCAAATGCGCAAAGGATAAACTGCATGTCTTTTCGCGGAAATTCAAACACTTCTTTTCCTGGTAGAGATAAAACTCAGTAACATCTTTTTCTTCTTGCTTATCAGAGATACATGCATACAATGGTGTCAGAAGTGATGAATGGCAATTTTAAACGTGTGTGTGTGTGTGTGTGTGTGTGTGTGTGTGTGTGTGTGTGTGTGTGTGTGTGTGTGTGTGTGTGTGTGTGTGAGTGAGAGAGAGAGAGACAGACAGACAGACAGACAAACAGAGAGAAACAGACAGGCACAGAGACAGAGAGACATACATAGTCCGATCAGATTTTGAGTAATATTTGTTGCCTTTTTGGTGATCCTGTTTCAAGAAGGACGTGTCAGTTAATGTCTGAAACAGGTAGAGGCTGGTTTTGTGGCAAACCCATAACACGGGGGAAAAATCCCGATCAAAGTTTGGCAGTATTAATTCCTGGAAATTCCTGCTTTTATTATCAACCCGGTGATAAGTCAGGCACATAATGAGTTTTATCTTTACCGGCAAATGTACAAGCACCATTGCGTCGGCTGGTTTTCTTGATCGGCGACCTTCCCTTTAAGACAGACTTCAGATCGATATAATGTCTTAATGTAAATGTATTTCTGAGAGTAACGCCCCAGTCCTTGAAGACCATGTGCGGTTTTTCAGCTCGCGTAATTTCGTCAAGTATTTTAACTTTTTTCATTATGTAATAAAATTTTGTAGATGACCTATGTTGTATATAATATATATACGCGCGCGCGTGTGTGAGTGTGTGTATAAATAGATTAACAAAATAAATCACATCACAAACACAGCTTCATCTTAGAACCTGAAATTCATTAAGGAGTTAGGAGGTAATAAAAAATGGAATTCTTCCAGTATTACAGGGTGACTCTAAGCTATTACACTTTTGGGAAATAGGCCTGACTGGATTGCAGGTTTCATTTTTACACCGATTTCTCTTTTGATAAACCGACGCAATTCCTGAAAACGAACAGAGAGAAAGAAACCAGGAAGCCCGAAAAAACATCGAAAATTCCCTGACACAGTATTCAAAACACTTAATCGTTCCATGTTAAGCGTGGTAAATAAATCAATAAATCGCAATCCTACAGTAGGAGCCACGTTTGTTTAAATCTATTTTTGCAAGATCGAAGAAAGTGAAGACTAAGATTAAAGGTTACTATCCATGGGATAATTTGAACCTCGCTAATTGTCATAATATATATAATCGCCATGAATCCATTTTCTGTATCCGCTCGTTCTATATGCAGGGCGGCTGGGTGTCCGAAGCTAAGGGCGCAAGGCTGGAACATCCCATTTTGTGTGTGTGTAATTATGTGCTTTATATTGTTCATTTACTTCAAGGGGCACAAATAATGTAGCATTATGCCATTACTTATGTATTAATTAACCACAAACTAAGTCTTAGTTACATACTGATCTCATGTTAATTCATCATTCATGAATCGTGACGCATGTTTTATCACTATATTTGTTACTACGTATAATTCTGCAAACCTTTGTAAATTATCAAGTATATTTGATCGCGATTTGTTCATAATTTGTATTTCAGTAATAAGTTATTACTCAATATTTGTGCCCCGACAAGTAAAGGGTTACCAAATTTGTATTTATCAGACGGCATAAAATGCACCGACTGGCACTTGATCATTTGCCACAGATTTACCCAGCATTTGCGTAAGGAGGTCGATTTACAGGTAGTTAAACCTTACGGTGCTTTAGGCTGCGGCCGCTGTTAGCTATAAACGCCTGAGAGTATTTTAGGGTTACGTTCCAGGCAAAGCCCTGCCCTCGGCTCCCACGGGGTCTAGTCAGCGCTACCCACTGCATTTCTTGTAAATGATACCATACAGTGCTGGCAGGCAATGGGGGCGGGGCTCCAGTGACAGTAAATCTCGTTTCGTTTGATTTACACAAATCAGTCATCACAGCCAACATCCAGCGATGTATTAATGCGCTTTATCTCTGGAAGACCGGGCACGAGCAAATTCACCGTTAATGCTGGATTCCCGCCCGTTTTGTAGGGAAAAATGTATAAAAATGGATAACTGTGCAGCATGGAGGGTTCATAAGCATGATTAGAAATCTTGAGAATTGCTTGTGTAATGTCAGCGAGTTCGGTCTTTAGCTCGAAACCACTGCCCCTAGGCTAGCGTATTATTTCAATTAAATACCGTATTATATACCTTTCTGGCAGCAAGTAACAATTTAAACGAAAGAGTCACCATCTTATGCGGCAGTAAATATTACCGCGTGTCACTGGAGTAATTCTGACCTGTTTTACTTAACGTGATCTGGTATGTGCAACCAAGCAATTTAAGCGAATAAGCGTGCAAAAACTCACGGGTCGTAATACTACACGGTTAGAAACCGAGAATTAATTTTTCAAAACAAAATTTATTTTCTTTATGAAAATAGAAAAATATATTGGTCTGCATAGCAGATGTACGCCAACAGAACAGCGAGTGTCCTGCATAGTGTAAACATTGACAGATGTAAACTATAAAAATTAAGTGTATTTGTTTGCTACGGGATTTCCTACAACATTGCAACAAAATAGCAGTTGGTAACCTGTCAAGTGTGTCCCATGCGTCCATTCGTACCATTACAAAGGGTATGGAAAAGAGTTCAAAAAGTCTTTGAAGACAGCGGCCAGTGGGATACTCTCTATCTTCTGTGCGCCCCATGTTTCAATAATCCTTTTCCGGCACAACTCTTGGAGGGACCGTATCTTCACTGTTCTGCAAGGCTTGGTCAAAACCTTCTTGTTAACGTAATGTTCCAAGAGTTTGAATAGAGAGTCAAAAGTCTCCTTACTCCCACACAAGCCAAAACGCGATCCCTGGAAACTGATGCGGATATTGACTGGCCCGGACGAATTTTTGTAGCTCAGTGTGAAGAAGAAGTCCTTCTGGCTGCTGTCTCGGATCAGGAAAGTTCCCACAGGAAGGTCTTTGAGTTGCAGCTGAGCCTCACCGGCAGTTATGGGACCCCAATAGAAGCCACTCTCCTCCAACTTGGATGTGGTCATGTTGATGATGTGGAAATCGTTCAGGCTCCTGAAGGGTCGGAGGTGTGTCTTGCATTCACGGCTGTCGGGTCTGTGCCGGATGGGCTGTATATTATCTGCCAACTGCTGGACTCTATCGCGCTCTTCTGCTTCATTGCCTTCCACGTTAATAGGTTCTACCATCCTACAGAAAAGACCAGCCTGCGTGGTCTTCCATAGCGTCCCTCATTAAGGTGATTGAGGTAAAGTCTTCTGATCTGGAAAAAAAGGGGAAACGCACAAGTTTAATACGGTGGGATCAGAATACTGCTATTTGACCTATCCCACTTGAAGGCATTGTTACAACCGTCGCCACATATATAAAACATAGCAACTGCTGCTTCCATCCGACGGTCGAACAACGCAAATTATAATTAACTATATAGCTATAATTATAGGTGGAAAAATGTTCGCCGCAAAGCTTTGGCAATTCCATTTACTGACACTCGGCTAGTATTTTTTTTTTTTAGTTTTAGTTAACTCTAAGCTAACCGAATTCGTAAGTAATGTTGCGGCATCGCATTCAGTAAAAACATCTGATTTCCATATAGTCCATAATTGACTCTGGATGCGGTACACCAGCATCAACTAAAACGCAAACCAGTTGCTTTTTTTCAGGTACTAAGAGAATTATTCTGGTTTGCATTTAGCGTAATGGGTCTTAGGACAGGATCGTTTGTTTTTCCATAGTCTATTTAGTCCTTTGGCAAATACAACAAAAACTCACACTTACTAACATAAAACAAAGCAACAATCTTCAAGAAATATCCACCTTACCGTTGGCACTAAAAATTTTTGATGTTTAAACCTCCTGCGACAAATACGCCCGCTGTGCAGCTGGCAGACAAATCCGTACAAACGACGTGTCTTGACTGCTCGTGTTGAAGCAGTGCAGATCTCACTCGGTGTGATTATTGTTTTCATCGACTCCGTTACTCTTCCCTTTAGACAAGCACTTCGTGTGACGGATCAGAACGATGGATCCTTATTTTACATGCCCAACATATGCATTGTGTCGAGCTCTGCTGTTAGTTTTACTTGCCGACTAGCTCCACCCCGCGTGTGCGGCTTTCTTAGAATCCTTTCTGTTTCGTTTTAACTGATTCAGATGGAGAAATCTCAATACGCTTTTATCTACTTCCTTGGTTTTTCTCTTCGAAGGAACAGGGAGTAGTGATGATTTTGAAGAGCATTATCGATTCATCACAAAGAAAAACCACAGTGTCTTTTTTCCACGTTGCAAAGTGATGGCGATGTACAGTTCTGCGTTTCGGGATCCTAATCGTAATTCTCATTGTTAAACGTATCGGATTGAACTGCACAGGGTGAAATAAAAGCTCGATCATGTAAACTCATGACCTGGTGCATAAATACACCCCCATTGTAACACCCAGGGAGGAATAACATATTTTATTGGTAAATTAAGTTGGTATTCAATACGTCTCGTAAAAGAAAGAAAAAAAACGCATACACACAATGCAATTAATTAGCAATTTGCCGCCCCCTTGTGCAATCTTCTGAAAGACAGATTTTTTTTACGGAAACTGTCGAGCGAAAAGCAAACAAATGAGTGATTCGACAGCAAAAACATGCAGCATTTCTGGCT
Organism: Brevimyrus niger; assembly: GCA_015164015.2. NCBI lineage: Eukaryota > Metazoa > Chordata > Actinopteri > Osteoglossiformes > Mormyridae > Brevimyrus > Brevimyrus niger. The sequence goes on along the minus strand of JAABNY020000045.1, from coordinate 11,691,307 downwards.
GCAAAGTCAGAATTTTACTACTATGAAAACTACACAAATATGGCGCGCGAATACTACGTTCCAAAGAAAAGAAACCAAAAGTTGAAAAGGTCAAATATACTTTCTGACTGTCCTTCTCTGTAAAGGCTGTGGGGGGGTAGGATTGGAAGTGAAACTCTGTAATCCAGCTGAGGGTCGCCATGGGGATGTGGGAGTTCTTGCCTCAGTATCATTTCTGTAGAACCAGCAGATGATGCCTGTATACTGTCATTCCTGCTTAGTTCCCCTTAGGCAAATCTCCCTTCTTTCAACAGCATGTCATCTTTGTTGACACAGTAAACCAGCGCTGGTTTAGTTTGCTCTATAATCACTTTCTGCATTTCATGGCAGAACATATGAAATCCCGTGTCTCCATAGTGATACCTAATCAGTCATGCATTTATACCTAGATATACTTTGGCCTCGGGTGAGGAAAAAGAAACCCAAATGGTATGCTGGTGACAGAGCAAGGGTCTTTTTCGTGATTTATTGTTTTGCTGTCTTTTATGTTCTGGTGGGGGAAAATGTCGAGATTTTGGTTAAGGAGGTAAACCTGCTGATTGGTATTTGTTCACCTAATAGCACCTATGTGTCGCCTGATACGACATTGATTAAAATGCAGATTGAAAATTTAGCATTTAAAAAGGTCTATATGTGGGTTTATATTTTCTTTTTTTTATGTTTTGCACGAGCTGGAACTTCAGGATGTTTGTACCTCCTGGCTATAGGATATAGATGGATAGTTTGTGTTTATCCGTGAAGAAGGTTTAGGCTCATACAAAATATTAATACTTGTTAATATCCACTCTTCCTTTTTCAGCATGTCTTATGCCAGGCGTGCCCAATCTTATCCGCAAAGTGTTACTGTGCGTGTGGGTTTTTGCTGCAATTCCCTAATCAGATTACTAACTACAGGACTGATTTGCTGAAGAGTCCTCACACCTGGATTTGAACAGATGACCTACAGGTTATTCCAGAAACCTGCATACCCTTTGCGGATAAGATTGGGCAACCCCGTCTTATGCTGTCTCAATATAATTTTTTACAGTTAATGTTAATGTTTTTCAGTGGCTCGCACTATGACCTCAGCCCACCAGAATTGTGGGTCTGATTCCTGCTCTTAGTGTGTGGCGTTTGCATGTTCTCCGAAGATTTGCTCAAGTTTCTCCCAGGTTCTCAAAATTGCTTACAGTGTGTGAGTTTGTGTCCTGTGCCTCATGGGATATGTGATTTAGAGGATGGATGTAAAAAAAAAAATGTGTATAGCATCTAAAGCAGTGTCTCTTCCCAGTCACCCTTCCTGAAAATCAGGGCAAAGCGTGAAATTGACCCTTCGGATAAAGTCAAGGTTTACAGGAAACTTAAGGCAAAAGAAGCTGCTTTCTCAAGTCTGCTCATTGGGGCCCTCTGCTGGGCGGGATGCGTTTCGGGTAGAGATCTGGGTTTATGGGAAATCGAAAGTGAAAGTTGTTAAATCCAACCAGCTGACCGGCCCCAATTATCCTCACTGACGGCCCTACCCCTAGAAACATGTTGCTCAATTTACGGATATATTTTGAAAGTTACCATTGCTCCTCTAGCCTAGCATGATCGTAATTAATATACAAGAACAGGCTTTTTGGCACGTATGGAATCATGTACAGCTCACTCGTTTTCAATCCCTGATTTCTGGTATTTGCTAAGACCATAAAATACATTGCACCTGCTAATTTTTTAATATACACCATCTTATTTTCAGAAAAGTTCAAAGATGCAAATTGCTTTAATGCATATAATTTGAAGCATGACTGTTTAAAGAAAATAGCGGCTGCTTTTAATGGGGACACACTATATGCAAATCCTTTGCTGCACCTATGGAAAGCAAATATGATAGGGCCAGTGCCAGCTGGCTGGGACGCTTGTAATTTCACTGATGGAGTATCCTTCCCAGAAATCACGTGAGCAGAAACGAGCCAATCACGAGAGACCGTTTCGTGAGCGTTTCGCGCGGACCTGGTTGTTAGTTCAACGGACGCATTGTTTAGACTTCTGGGAAAACGCACACAAGGGCAAACAAATACCCCTGCTCATGTATTAACTTGGAATACATCGCAAGGCAAATAAGAACGTAACCAAACAAAGTTGCGTTCACATACGAAAGACTGAGATTACGGTTAAACATGTGGAAAACGAGACAGTGCCTAAAAGGAAACACTGGGATTAGGAGAGATTAAAACGGCGGTGGCACAACAACCATCACGTGGGAAAGCTTCATTCAATCATCATAAAATACGACAAATTGGGGCTAAAGGTTACAGAGATTAAATAAGATGGAAGTTTAACAAATCTCAGTTTGCAGCATAAAATGTCCTCCACTGCTTCTTCAGGCGCACGCTTATGCATTAATGATGAAAGTTGATGCCTTCCTGGTGCACTGAGGTAGTTCATTATAATTCAAACTGCATTAGGGTCTAAACCTTTGCTAAAATCATAGTTTAGGTTGCTTTTCTTTCGATGCATGCAGCGCTGGCTCCCCCTTGTGGTTATTATAAATATCACGCATAAACTGGACCGTCAGTGTCGGGTACCTCGACGGACTGTCCGTTCGTAATCGGCTTTCAGGATTATTTGACCCTTAATGAATCTGGGCTTACTGAATAAACATATTACCTGTAATAATACTGAGCATCCAGATGTTATTATTACAGAATAATCATTTTTTATAAATTCTTTCTAGTAATCGTACATTCATTAGCCTAATATGCATTTGTGCTAAGGATAAAATATAACATATTGCAAGCATTCATGCTGTCAAGGAGTCGACTATGCGTAAATGCAGCTAGGCTGAGCTTCCAGTGAATGCCCTATGTATATGAAGGAATGTTCAAACAAAAGTGCAATTAACTTATTTTATTTTGATTGCGGTAGAAACATGCGCATACAAATTAACACGGCGTAGGCTGCGCTTTCCCGACTGAAATACAGAAGATCATTTCGAAGCCCACGCAAGTCCCCGTGAAAAATGGGATGTCCTGTTCCCCAATCAGCTGATCAAAAGGAGCACGTGGCGGTTGCCAGATAAATCTTGCCATGGCCTACTTATGATCCGATTATTGTTAGCCGCTGAATTGTTGCATCTAATCTATCGACCAAAACATGCTAAAACTTAAGATAGACACCATATTTCTTAACCGTAAAGGTTTATAGTAGACTGTTGGTGCAACAAAAAATAAACACAAATACATTTAAAAATGGCGGGGTTTCTTTCATTCCATAATTGACAGGCATGCTTACTATGTCTTAAGTACCATTCAACGGTCTGTGCAAAGCGCTGTCATTTCAGGTGATACGGGAGTTATGTCTTAGAGTCTTTGGCGACGAGACTAGCGATTTTACGATGGATGAGATGCGGGGGGGGGGGGGGTTGAAAAATGCCCTCGTTGTCATGGTAACTGCCCAAGGACAGTGGCCTCGTCTTTCAAGTGGCTAAATCACAGAAAAACAGCGTGAAACCATTTACTGTATAGCTCAGTCCCTCCACGCCTGTCTGTTCGGCATGATCCAGAATAGACAATGTGAGATTTAATGTTCTCATTGACTCGCATTTGATTTCCCCACGAAGCAGTAATGCCGCTCTCTTCGTGCTCAGCGTGCGCCTCCAGTGGAAGGCGAAGCAATGGCACAGTTCAGTGCTCGCAGGCAGCTAGCAGGGTACGTGGGCTATGATCTAATTTAGACCACTGCCCGGAGGAAAAGAAACACCCAGTAGCTGAGACGCCGATTATTTTTATTTGATTTCCCCAAGAGCCGTCCTAGTCATATTTAAATGAGCATGGCTGTCACAGTGACAAACTGTAAAGTGAAGGAGCGGGGATTTTATGATTTAAGGAATCATAATGCGCAGACATTCCTTTTATAATGGTTTAAATTATTTTACCTTAACAAGCGGTTACAGTACCAAGTAAAACGTTACCGGTATGTCTGATATTATTCTAAAAGCCAACCATTATTTTATTATTAAGATCTTTTGCATGTGAAGTAGCCCATCCGACGTTTAATTATATCACTGCTGAGGGCTTTCAAAACGTTCAGCGGTTTGGTTGTGGTGCTGTAACGGTTGCCCGATCAATATTCTCATGCTAACTTCTTTATCCTCTTTCCATTATGGATTCCATTGCATTTGAACTGTGGACTCTCGAATCAACATCAGAATCACGATAAAAAGAGAAAATCTGCCCACTGTATGGACAGCACAACACGATACCTAGAGGATGTGGGAATTATTATTATTTGCTAATGGTTTACCACGTTCACAGGTGCGCACGGCTCCGTTCTGTGGCATGATCGACTTTCCGCCGCAGAGCTCTGATCAGAGCCAAACTCGTGAGCGAACCGCCAGTCACCGGCCTATTCACCTCCTATGCGGTGACGTTACATAAGTGCAATCCCGCCTGATTAGTCATGGTTGGTTTTTCCCAGGTTGTTATGCAAATGAAGACGCATGCTGTGATGAGGAGAAAAAATGTACACTATTATAATTAAGTTCTGAAAAAAATAAACATTTTAATCAAGCTAGACAGGAAGATCAACACATTGCCAATAAACTGAAATAGTTAAACTCCACGTACCAGCTTGCATCATAATAATGTAATAAGGCATAGGCCTATCATTTCTTAGGAACTCTATTGACAACTTATAAAACGTCAAAGGCTGATGTATCCCCAAATCTTTTCAATAGCGAGAAACTCCCCTGGTGGCTTGTTAAGGCAGTTATGAATTGCAAGTGTTCATTGTTACCACTGTCATTGCAGGTCTGCGGTTACGCTGCAGGTCGCTACGTCTAATAAAACATTAGAATTAGAATTTAGTGATCAGTGGTCATTGATAACACACCACAGCACACAGTTTAACCCATATGACTTTCGTGACATAGCAGGGGGCAGCTAATTCAGCGCCTGGGGAGCAGTGCTTGGGGCAGTACCTTGCTGAGGTAAATAAAGTAACTAAGTCTTTTGAGTATTTTTGAAACAATGAGGTCGGTCACGTTTATGGCAGTGATCCCAAGAGGGTGAGGAATGTTTTGCTGTAAACATCGTGCTGGTACTTTAGATCCTAAGAAGCACCGGTGCATTAATCGAAGTCTAGACTGAGGGATGAACATCCGCAAGCGGCAGTAAGGGCTCCTGCTCGCCGCTACACACACAGGGAGGTCGGGCACGAAATGCTCTTTCTCCTATTTTCTCGGTAGTCAGGGACACATGCGTTTTATCGCTGATGAAGTAAATCTATTTAGTTCTACTTTATAATTCAATAATAAATGATACAGTTGTACGTGTGACTGGATGAATATTCATCTACTTGTTTATTATCTCAGAATCCCAGAGTGAGCACTGTTTATAACACTGGGGCTAGGCCAGATTATTGACGCCTTTTTGTTTTTCATAAGGGCATTTCCATGGCAACTATATAAAAAAAGCCTTTCACACTTCCGGCATCACCAATTAGCTTCATAAGTGGTCTGAGTCAAGAATATTTCACAGGTAGGGAGAATGAAAGCAGTCTTTCGGGTCACATGTAACGTCAATAATCTAAAACGTAATATTATGTTTCTAAAGAGTTTCCCATTTAGGGGTTAGCGTTTTGTATGTAGCCTAAACATGCACTGTCAATGCGTCAAAAAACATTATTGTTAAAGGAGCTCCGGCAGAGATGCCCGTTCTTTTCTCCCCACACACACCGCCTCACTGGAACGCTGGATTGTCATTCCGATGTTTTTTTCCCATAGGCAATAGTTAGGATTGAGGAGCACCTTCCTGCTTTTCGCAGAGAGCTCTGCGAAACACATACACATACACACACACATACGTACTAATTGGGAACCCAGTGCACCGGCGCGGCGCCCTTCAGCCTCATGGGCGTGCGGGTCGGAGCAGCAGAGGATGGCGTACGCGAGGCAGTGCTCCCCTCCGTAGGCGTTGCGCAGGTGCGCCGGCAGTCAGAAGCGGGGAGCAGGTGGGCAAGGCGGCCCACAGCCTGCACTCGTCGCTCTCTCTCTCTCTCTCTCTCTCTCTCTCTCTCTCATTCTGACTCTTTTTTATCCGTTCTCACCGCTGCTGCAGAGCCCGGCAATTTAGCCCTGAGAAATAAAGACAATATATGGATAAAGAGACCACTGAGTTCTTACCTCGTCAATAAACAGCGGTGATAAGTTTTTCTAAGCAGAAAGTGGGCACAGTAAGAATTTGGTTTTCATAACTAGGCCTATATTAAACGATTCACTGCATAGTATATGCTAATACCAAATTAATTAGCACAAAATTGGTCAACCTGTAAAAACGTTTTGTATTGTTTTGTGCACAATAACATTTTGCTTGTTGGTGGCAGCTGTTGGTGTTATACAGAATATGTTTCATACATATGGAGTATCTCGGATTATTAGACGCTTCCATTGCACCTAATTGAATTATCTGAATGCAGTGATTTTATATAGGCTAACATTTAAGATGCTATATTTTGTATGCCTATATGTAGACTGTAAAGTAAAGCCATATGATATTCAATCTAAAATAACCATTAGTTAAAGCCTCGGTATGTAGTTGCATGGTAGGTGTACATCTGATAAATAAAACCTGGTAATCTGAATAATTTGCGATCAAAGATCATCCTCGAGTCAGTTTTTAACAAGAATTACGAGGACGTAATTCAGTATACAACCGCAGTTCATAGAATGGATTTACATTTAGGCTAATTTCATTACGTTGAACCTTTTGCACTCAAGCCTGTGCTCGTACGAGCCGTATAGCATTATTAAACAGTCCGGCGGGATGTTGGGCCATTGTTATGTTAGGCTGCCCGACACCTTGCACCTCACCGCTGGATCGTCTCCAGACAGCGAAGCGCGGCGCAGCGCGTTTACATAAAACCAGGGTCGCCTTCTGCCAGCGGATGCCTAACGTCAAGGTATCTTTCGTAAAGAGACCATCTCACAGTGAAGGGAAATAGTAGTATTTAGATTGATTTTATTCATTTATTTTAGTGGAGTATTCATTAATTTGACAATTTTATGCCAGACGTGTCCCAAAATGTTATGTTAGTCATTATGTAGGCCTACATTAACGAAGGCCAACGAACAGCATTTCAAGTGACGAAAGATTACCGTAAATAGGCCTACATAGGATATATTGAGAATAAAGGGCGTCTCATTCTCGGAGCATTATGATTAAGGTTGTAAAAAAAATACGAAATTATTGTTAAACACAAGAATCCGTGTGTTACTTTACCTGATGTCGGAAGTCTAAATATGTACTGACTCACTATTTTAAATATTATTGATATTTTTTATGCATATTATCCAGGAAATACCATATTTAATAACATTCTTGTTTCTATTTTGTGGTGTTTGACAGAAACAAGAACTGGTAAACGATGCAAATGTTAACATTTAAATCAATTCTAAAATTAAATGCTTATAAAATTAACATGCATAGCTGTGGAAAATTGCGTTTAAATATGCATTTTAATCACCTGTACATATAGTACATGGCAGACTTATCTCGATTTAATTTATTTCGTATGCCAAGCACGTACCCATAAACAAAAAAACTATTGGAAATCAACTAAAGCGTATGACGGGTATCGTTTAAATGTATGGCTTATTAAAATGTAAAACAATCAAACGAAAGCTTGCTTGGATAGATATTAGAGACTGGTGATCTTTAAATACAGCCCCGGCAACGCAAAAAAAGAAAAGTAGGCATGTTTATTATGGGAAGTCAATGAGGGTAAAGTTATATAAACCAACGAGAAGTAACATTTTACCGATGTGGGAGATAGGCGTACTTGTGTAAGTGGGACTCCTGTCTGGTGGCTAAATATACATTTATGCACAGCTGAGTACTGTAACGCAAAGCCAGTGTTTTGCGGATGGACACTGCACAGCCCATGCAAACTGTAAAGCAACTGGAACTATTTATGATGCACAGTATTTATGCGCCGGTAAAAGACGTATGGCTTATATGCCGGTGTTAAACTGCAGATATATTCTCTATTAAAGACAACGTTGTTTGTAAATATCCTTTACGGGGGAGATCCGAAATTCTGAATCGGGTATATGCAGTATGCTGTCGCATGATCATCCATAGCTGTAGTGTGAAATTTCTTCCGCCCTTTTTTCTAGTGCGGTCAATAGCGGTCGACAGGGCACAATTTTCAGTTTACACACGTGGCCTCGGCCGTCTTTAATGCAGTCTGTTATGGGCTCCCTCATTAACGGCAGTTTCGCAATTGCGACGCACTTTCCAGTCTGTTCTCCACCATGGTGCCTCTCGCGTCAATTTTAGACTCCGCTTCTCACTGCCAGCTAGCTGGAGAACCAAAACTGAGTCTTGAAAGAAGGCTGACCTCATTCGGATTAAACTGTGCGCCAGTGTCGTAATGAAACCTGTATGAGTTTCCCGTTGGTAAAACTCAAGTAGGACAGTTAAAAAAATGTATTGTTTATATCAGAAGCAAATAACAGTTGCTGTTACTGCCATAGATCCCCTGTTCTGAGAACGGAGCCATGCAGTGTGGAGCCACCGCCGAGTTCAATCAATAATTTGGTGTTTTCAGAAAACAACACGGGTGGAAAGGGCACTTAGATGCGCCAAAAGCAAGCTCTTTTGCCACCTGCTGCAACAAATTCAATTTATCAGAGGGCTCCCGGCCTACGCAGCCGGTGCCCCGGTCTCATGGGGCGACAGTAACCTGTAGCACAAAAGCAGCGGGGAAAAAAAGATAAAGACGCAGCACACAGCCTTCACATGAAAAGCGGGATCAACATAAAATAAAGAACTAGATCTTTTTTTCGGACTGTTGTCACCAGGAAGGTCCACAAATTTGCGCGTTATCCAGCTAAATATAGTTTGGTAACTGAAGTGATGCAGTATGAGTTTGGCACTTTGATAGTAGGTACGCCGCCTGAGCTCTTTTCTGGGACTTGAACCCGCAGTCTTTGTTTCAGTCTATTTTTTCCTTAAAAGCTACGTCACTTGCTCTGTTAAGTGAACTGACTATGCTTGACAGAAGGATACAGTAGCATAAAATAGTCATGGTATTAATAGTATGATTATATAAAATAGCTTTATTCCCAGGACAGGCTTCTGATGGCTGCGACCTTAATTGGATAAGTGGTTACAAAAAAAAAACGAATAGGTGGATGCTGTGTGATGTATGAGCAAAAATGTACTATATGTTTAGGGTTACGACCTCGCATTCTAGCAGTTATACTGGATATCTGGTTTATTTTGCATCAACAGATCGTCATTCCCAGACCACGTTTCTAAAAGGATGTTGGCACTAAAGAGCGTTAAACGATTTATGCGCGCGTTTGCACGACAATATGTTACTTTTTCCCATGGAAATCAACTGATTTTAAGGTAATGGAGTTGCATCTGTTTCACGCCGAGAAAGAACTCCAGCGCACCGCTGATTTACATATTGCAGCCTACTTGGAGAAGGCTGTCAGACTCACACATTAAACTGGGCTGAAATAAAAACGGGAGAGGCGGGGTCTCGCAGCATCACATGTTACTGTGAGTGGGAGAAGCGAGGTTCCCTGCCCCTCAGTGCGCTGTACCCGCGGTTTCAGACGGCGACAGCGAAGCCCAGCACCCGGCCGCACTTAGTCGCACAGGCTTGACATCGCAAACCATCTCACACATTGCAAAAACTTGCAGTTCTACTTCATTTCCGCGTACAAGATGGCTGACAACGCACAGGGCAGCGACGGCGAAGGGGGTGCGCGGATGAGGGGCTTCGCAAGACAGGGCGCCCTGAGGCAGAAGAACGTGCATGAAGTGAAGAACCATAAGTTCATCGCCCGCTTCTTCAAGCAGCCGACGTTTTGCAGCCACTGCACGGACTTCATCTGGTGAGGCAGTCCGGAGACTTAACCTGATGGATTTTCTGATAACGTTAGTCAGGCGCTGTGCACTACGGCTGACACTTGATGCCTAGGATGTTTGAATTACTCTGCGATGTAATTCATTTTCAGTGCAGTCCTGTAAAGCCGGACAGACTCCTGTACTGGCATTACGGTGAATTATTAACATTTCCAGCATAAACATTTCATCATGTAGTTCTGTCTGGTGATTAAAAAAAATCAATCATTTTTTAATAGTCTTAAATGGGACACGTATCACGATGTTTATAAATAAGACACTTTGAAGAAAAAACACAGAAAAGTTGTGTATATTAAATGTTAATATTACAAATAGAAAGTGTTTCAATTACATATTTGTACCGAGTTTTCCCCCCCATATCCTAGTGATGCAAGTTAAAACTTAATGCATAGCTTTTCTATTTCACCAACAAGTGTTTTATCACGATTAAGTATTAACTTTAAACATTTTCACGAATACATATTTATTTGTTTTACTTTCAGGGGGTTCGGCAAACAGGGATTTCAGTGTCAAGGTAGGCAACCGAGAGCACTGGCCGCTTTACAAAGACAATCGGAAAGGATTCTTCTCCAGCTACAGGCGGCAGAATGTTCGCACCCCTTAGCTGTATTTTACCGCAGAGCCCTTAAGCCGAGCGATGTCTTTCAGCACACGTCAATTAGGCTACAGTGTCTCCACTGTACGTTAATCACGACTATAGGGCGATACAGCCTCAAATCATGAAGATGGTTTCGGGACCTTGTCAATCACACCTGTATGAAGAGGCGATTTGTCGCCTATCTGCGTTTGTTGCCGGCGGTAGTGAAGCAGAGCTTTATTCTTTAATATTAATGATACACGTCTGAAACCGACAACGTGTAAAAATAAGGCATGAACTTACTTTCTCTAACAGACAGTTAACATGTTGGAGGTTAACTATATAGCTAGTGCCATTAGCGATGCAATGACATTAGCATACACCTGTTCGTTTGACGTTCATGATTGAATGCGCACTGGAAGGTATTAACCTGCATGTATACTGATCGTCGCGTGTGAGGGTTAATTATGTAATTAGCGGCTGGCGCGGCCGCCTAGCTCTCCGCCTCTCCCCAGCTGTGACGAAGTGACACGCCGTGACTTACTAATCACATTCAATAGCCGTAAAACCCCAACGTGTCTTCTGCGCATCTGAATCAATCGGGGACTAACATTCCCGGCAGCTATCCCTGCTTGTGAAGGGTTTCTTGATGTAATGGTGACCAGGGTAAAATATATTCTTGACATTGTACAAGAAAAGGACTTTTGTACTGTACATTTTGGTTTTATTGCCTTCTCTTGACCCTAAACGAAATCTGCTTATAGCTGGCGAGGGCAAGCCCCATCTGGCTGAGTTTATGTTGACTATGATAGGTGAACAGTCAGTTAAAATAGATAATAGATAATTCCTTTGTTATATGTCCTCCCCCCCCAGGGAAAGATGCATTAAATCCTTGTGCGTCATGTTGCCGTCGTTGATCACAAATGCCAGATAAATTTTCAGATCCTGTATTCTAAAACGCGCCAAATGCATTGGATACGAAGGTGAAACGCTTGTAAATGTATATACTGAGATCTTGCATCACCTGGGTCAGTGGTTGGCCTGGAGATGTATAGGTCTCTCGTTCCCGTATGGATGCATATTGGCTTTGAATGCATCAATGCCAGGGCTAGTTGAACTGTTAGCGCCGTCACACCACATGATTTCTCTGGCATTTCATAAGGCACCGTACAGGGTTGGGTTCCTGCAGTGGAGGTTGTAGCTGTTTGCGCCGTCACACCACATGATTTCTCTGGTGTTTCATAAGGCGCCATACAGGGTCGGGCTCCTGCAGTGTATGGAGGTTGTAGCTGTTTGCACCGTCACACCACATGATTTCTCTGGTGTTTCATAAGGCGCCATACAGGGTCGGGCTCCTGCAGTGTATGGAGGTTGTAGCTGTTTGCACCGTCACACCACATGATTTCTGTGGTGTTTCATAAGGCGCCGTACAGTGTCGGGCTCTCGCAGTGCATGGAGGTTGTAGCTGTCTGCGAGGAGCTTGCAGTCCCACCTCTAGTCCACTTGCAGAAACGATGGTCGACATCCCACTCAGCGCTGTGAGCCTCTGTGCCTGTGATCAGAAGGTTCTCGGTTCCAGCCCGGGCCACGGCACGCCTGCGGGTCCTTGAGCGAGGCCCTTAACCCTCAGCTCCCTGGGCGTTGCTATGGGTGACCAGTTTGTTCTCACCTAGAGAGAGCAGATTGAGGGGAGGCGTAAAGAGAATTTCCCCACCGGGATCAGCGCAGGGTCAATTATTGTTAATCCATCTATTGGCTGCTTATGAAGGATGGAGTCATGGAGAAGTCTACAGTAGGGGCCTGGGGTAAACTGCCATGTCAATCCATATTCACATACACTATGGGCAATTTATAAACACCCCCTACCCTGATTGCATTGTGGATAAAGACACACACCACATGCTATCTTTATACATACGAAAAGGAAGTGGGATTTGAACTGCAATCCTGGAGGCGGCAGGCAGCAAGGTTACCCGCAGAGCCTCTGCGCCACTGGATGTGGGTTCTGCTTTTCTTGGCGCACAAACCACATGGATTGTTCATCTCCAGAGTTGTACTGAGCAGAAACGTCCTTTTAAAGCGGCATAGCTCAGTAATGGCTGTTTTAACACAAGCCGAAAATCATAAGCTCTTAATCTGCTGGTGGGATGGATAATTGTCCTTAATTCCACTTAAGGGCTTGAAATGTAAAAATCTGCATATGCAGACGGTTTGCACCTAAGTGTGCATAATTATTAAATGTAGTAATTCCTGATTAGTGGAAAATCTCGTCATGTAAAAAAGACTAATAACTTTTTTAAAAAAACGAAATTTAATTTTGATGGGACTGGTTGCTGTAGAGCTTCTTAGCAGGCTGTCCCAAACCCACATCACCCCACCTCAGGCTGGCTGCAGCCGCACTCCGACGATGTCAAGGGCTGGCGCTCTGAAAATAGCAGTCAGTGCACGTAGGGTTAGGTTCAGCAGAGCTAGTTTGGTTGCCATCACTTATCCTGCTTACTGAGGGGCAGATCTCTTTAAGCCCCGCCCCTTGATCAATCTTAGCCCCCCCCTCCCTCCCTCCCCCCTAGCCTCAGAAACCCTTCGGCTTCACATCTTAAGCACACAGGATGTTGGGTCTCAGCATAGGGGATGGTGCGTGTCTGTGTGTGTGTGTGGCTGTTTTTTTTTCTTCTCAATGGTCTCTCTTTCTTTCTTTCTTTTTTTTTTGCACCCCCAAAATGGTGAGTGGGTCAGTGTGACGTAGTTCTGGGCAACGGTGCCAGTAAAATAAATAATAATGGCGGCCTGATCCCATTTCACTGTGATACACGGCTGTAATGATAGTGCTCATTTTGGAGGTGTATTTATCCTTGGTGGGCGGTGCTTTGCATGGTCTGATGCGGCGATACCTCATAGAAGTTCTGCCCACAAGTAAACAGGAACGAACGAAGGTTGCACCTTGTGCTAGTTTCCGTTATTTCTGCAGGCCCGCCTTTCCTGTGATTACTGACAGTCCCCCCAAGCATGACCTGATCCTGAGCAGGCCTCCGTTCGCGGGTCCTCTCAAAGACTTTTTTCAGCTGAATTTACAACGGTGCGGACGGTTTTGAAATCAGTGCTTCTCCCCAGAAATACTGCCGGCGCCGTCACCTACAAACACGGTACGGCCCAGCGAATGAGGAAGTTCAGGGCGATCTACATGCAAACATTTGTCTTCTGAAAATAAAGCGCTGGTTTGGGACATCGACTGGGTGACTAACCTCACACAAGGCGATTTGACCTGTTGCCCTTCCCACCGTCTGGGTGGGTGGAGCTTCTCGTTCCCTGTTATCTTTATTGCCATTTGATGTGGAAGCTCATCCGACGCATTCGATTAAAGCAATTCCTCCGGTCCAGCTCGATACATTAGCAGATGAGTATAGGTTGCGTACCTGGCTGTCCAGCGCTGTGGCAAGGTCCGTATTGGGCCAAAGATTCCAACCTGTGCTTTTCTCTATTAACCACTACGCCGCCTTCTGGTCAGATTAGGTCTGAAAGCAAAGATGACGGCAGAACTATGGGAGTCACCATAGGTAGCGAGATTTTTGGGTTAGAAAAAATTACCTCAAATTGTGTGAAACTGCACTAGCCTGCAGGCTGTATTTCATTAGCTACCAGGAAATTGTTTTTCGTGCAAGTGTTACTGTCAGTTGTATTTAACCTCGGCAACACTGTCACATTTTTGAAAGCCCAGGATTTGTTTTTACTACAGCTGTGAAGCAACCCTGCCAACAAACTGCCTTAACAAGTGATTAGTTGATTGATCATTTTTCCATCAGATTTTCATTGAAGCTTCCCGGAAGAAAGACCCCCTGATAAAATCGGATTCTTGTTGCCACTGGTGCCTCAGCTTCATATTTAGGGCCTTGGCGGCCGCCCGCATGTCGTAAGGGATAAGCATCGGCACACAGATGGTTTATCGTTACCCAAGTGCGTTATCCGGGATCTGATGATTGCAGTTCTGATGGCTCGGCGCTGACTGTACGTGATTCCCAAACACTCTTACTGATGGAGTGAGGGAGACGTGGAGGATGGCCGCCTCTCTCGCTTTTTACATGGCAGACATTTAATTCCCCGCCCTGTGGTCTCAGCGTGGGGGCTGTCTTGTTGGATAGCAGTCACCCAGGTCCCGGGGAGAAATCAGAATACCTCCTTAGCTCTAACTGTAGTTGTACCGTCATGCTTGAAAATGAAACCTCGGGTGCGGTGGACAGACCACCTGCTCAGCATGTCATACTTCGCTCTGTAGTCTCAAGCAGCTGTGAGTCTTTCTGCTCAGAAATTGGTTGGAAATCCCCTCCTGTGCCCCCCCCCCCCCCAACAGACTGATGCAGGAAGGTGGTAGTTCAGCCTCGAGTTCCCCTGAACCCTGAATTTCAGGCCTACGTGGCCCCAGTGCCCCCCCAAACATCAGTGAGGTACATGGGCACCGAGGCCCGTGATATGGTCCCTGTCACCACGGACACGCCCGGATGCCACTGCCTTTTTGGTCTGCCACGTCTCTTCGCAGTCTGCGGGGGGGGGGGGGGGTGGTTAGGAGAGAGGCAGGGAGTGATGATGATGAGAAAGAGAAAGATGTGAAAATGTAATGAGGTGCAGAAAATATATTTCGTTTTTGGCTGTATTCTTTGTAACTGGTATGTTATGGTATATTATGGTTTCTCAGGGACTTAAATAGAGGCGCTGGCCCCAGCTGAAAGCTGATTGGCACCCCCCCCCCAATTGCCCCCCTCCTGTCACTTACCGATTCAACACAAATCATTAGCTAATGATAAAGTTGATCCCTTTGTATAAATGATGGCCCCTTTTACGTCCCTCCACCTTAAAAAAAATTTTCAAATAACCCCCTGCGGTTTCTGCTCGGTCAATACAAAAAGATGTGATTCTAAACCAGAGAGAGGGAGGGAAGGAGGGAGGGAGGGAAAGAAGGTAATGGAGGCTAAGAAAAGGGCAAGTGCTGGAAAGATGCAAAGAGCCCGAGTCACAGGCGGATGGTGGGTGATGGAGTGACAGTGTCCCTGGGCTAGGATAGGAGGAGGAAAGGGCAGCGGGTTCGAGGGGGTGTGGGAGCAGGAGCGACAGATAGACAGCCCACGGGCTGAGGAGTCCAGCTGCCAGTCCGGCCCCCTCCTCCCACTCAGGGGCGCTCTACTCAGGCAAAAGCCTCGGAATATTACTTCAATTTACAAACTGCAAGTTTTCACATCCTGCTGTGTTTAGCATGCACTCTGCCAGACACTTCTTTTGATTCAAGGCAGCTTCCTCGTGGTCGTCTGGGTGTTAATGGATGTATATCGCTCAAGGGTACAACTGTAGTTCCCATGACCGGTATTAGCCACCGGTCCAGCTCCTGGCCTGCCAGGCCTCCCCTCGTCCCAGTCGCTCCCCAGCCCCCGATAACGTGGCCGGCCTCTGGAAATCCTGCAAACTTCACACTCACTGTTTACGCTGCCGCTGCAGGAAACTTGCGTGAGGAAACATGGCGTCCGGCCTGGACTTCTTTCAGTCCCAGTGCCTCATGGGAATTAGAGCGACTGTGAGGGAACACATGGCGGCTTTGGAGTATCGTTATAATTAGCTACTCAGCATCTTTATTTATGCCGGACGCTGTGTCGCTGAGAATACACCGGAAAATGTGTTAGACGGACAACTCCGCTAACCAGTCAAACAAGGTTAACAGTTATCTGACCTTTTTTAGCACTGGACCAGTCTGCTGCTTTGGTACTGAAGTCATTACACATGTATCGCATTTAATCTTTTTAATCAGGCATTATTGAGAAAGCAGGGTCAGACATTCCCTAGAGCAAAAACACGGGGTTAAGGACTTACCCAGGGGCTTCACGGGTAAGTTATCTGTTGACCGTGGGATTTGAACCTTTGGACCTTCTGTCTGATGACAGCCACAGCATCCTAACCTGCTAAGCCACACCCCACCCTCGTAAGTTGTGTGGGGGAGTGCAGTTGTGTGGGGGACTGCATCCTAAGCATGTCACGGCTTAACAATGTCTGCGTCCGCATGGTCATTTTTGCCCACCTCTCTTGTGCGTCAAGTGGGTGCAGAGTATGCTGGTGACAGGCAGTGGTGACAGTGTTCTGGTACTGAATGATCTATCTGTCTAATCTTGGTTCACACCCCTGATTCACCCCCCCCCCCCAGATGAACCCTGGGGTCACAGCCTGTCGGGATCCCCAAAGGGTTTGACCTCATTATTATTTTTTTCACCCCAGATTCTCGAGGAAATCCAAATTGAAGTTCTGATCCTTCCCTCCATTCGAGACGCCACTGTCGTCGCCGAGCCTCGCTTCTAAAACTGCGGGCTCTTTGAAGGCCCTATAAATAGCTGACATGTTCCATAGAGGAGGGATGGGGGGGGGGATCTGCGTGGGTGGTGGAGTGAAGAGATTTGTGCTACTAGATATGTGAGAGGAGAAAATGACAGCTGCGAGAAACGGGTTGTGCAGATGAACAGCGTTAACGGATTTTATGTTGTCTGTGTGTCGGGGAGCTGACCCCCCCCCCCCCCCCCCCCCCCCCCCCCCCCCCCCCCGGGC
>JAABNY020000045.1:11629367-11654396 GCA_015164015.2 Brevimyrus niger | reverse complement strand
CGCCTTCGCAGGCCTTCGAGTTGCCCGGGATTGGGAAACCCCCTCCCCCCCCCCCCCCCCCCCATGACTAAAGGGGGCCACTATTTCACTCGAGGAAGACCTGCAGGACCTTGCTTCCTATCAGATCAGAGGTTAGCTTCAAGCTCACGGCTTTGCTTAGCGTTCGGCTACAAAGTCACTCGTTGGTATGTAGCTGTAACTAATTGGCCAGGCATCCCTTCCCATGTCGACACAGCCCATATGGAATCGCAGTCCCCTGCAGCCGGGTCTGTCGTCTCCATGATCCGGAGCCTTCCGTCAGACATGCTGCCAGGTTCGATTGAGTCCCTCCAGATCTCCACGGGAGGTAGAAATATTTTTCCTATTTTTTCTTTTTTCTTTCTTTCTTTCTTCAGTTGGTTGCTATAATTACCTAGCCTGAGATTCTCACAGCCTGATCGGAGTCCCTGAAGTGGGTTCAAATTAGAAGGCAATTATGGTGGGGTCGGTACAGCGTCTCAAAGCTGTGGAGTGCTGACAGGGGCGCTGCAGACTGACAGATGCATCGAAAACCTTGTTGTGCTGAAAAGACTGGGTGGTGAAGAAAGGGACTTATAAGCTAAACAGACTGGCTTCCGGGTCCCAGAAAGGATACAGCTGTCATGGCTTAGGGGTGAAAGAACATCGTGTACCTGTGCAAATCACCAAGAAAAATACCCAGCTTTTTTAATAAGCTGGAAGAAAAATGTCTGCTAAATAAGTGATGATACATTCTGAATTACCCTTTCATTAAGGGGTCACAGTGAAGAGAGATTATCCTGGGAAATAAAAACGATGGGGGCGGGGGGTGACTTCACAAGAACAGAAATAGTAAAGCATTTAAATGAGGGCCGTACCTTTCATTTCCCCAGACGGAAGCATTAATTCCCAGTCAAGCCGCTAAGAGGCAGCATGCCATACATGAAAACACAACGTTGCCCGACTCAGCTAGGTGGTAGCATATGCTAGGCTAATGTTGCTATAGCAAACCCTTTGTGCCCAGTTGCATAACTTTCCTTGTGTATTTGCTTCTCTGGTCCAGTCCTAGTGCTTTGCTTTGACGATCCTACAAAGCGGATAGCGCAGAGCATAATTAACAGCTACGGGCGTTTCCAAATACATTTTGCTATTTTGCTGGTGGAAAAAACAGACTTTGCACCAGCGCAAGGTGGAAAGGGGTTGTCCTAACTCTTAATTATTCAGATGTGTGTTTTGGGCGTAACGTGCAATTAACCAATCGGAAAAAACGCGTCTAATGCGGATTGCTATTACAATGGCAAACCAGATCGCATTTCGAAGCAACTTGCTCGTTCAAGCTGAAAAGGCGTGAGCACGTCATCTACGGAAGCCCCACTGTTCCATCGCAGCATTTTGAGTGACGTAGGCATGTGATGCGGCAGCGGCTAGTGTGTCTTCGTTTTCTGGCATCACCACATCATCCACCCATTGGTAGCAATCTCCAAATTTTCTCCTAATTTAGCTTTAAATTGGTTACGTAAGCTTAGACTGTGTCTACTGAAAAAGAAAAATATTTATAAATTTATAAATAAATATATATACATTTCTAAATATTTGTCTTGTGCGCATAAGTTATTATTTGGAAGGAACTGGTTAGCTGCGTTTACAGTAGCTGTCATGTTGTGAGAGGTTTATTTCAGCACGCCATATTACGTTTGCTAGACCTGGCATTAAGGTACAATAAGACAACAGCTTTGTAATTAATATTACTGGAAGGAGTAAATACAACGCTGCGGCGCACTACTTTAACATTAAGGCTGAGGTATACAGTCCGTGTGAATGGTCGACAGAGGTGAAGCGCCAATTAACAATACTTTTCTCCTTCGTTATTGGTAGTCAGTAATAAAACAGGTATACACAAGTACAATAAATACAATAAATAGGTGTCAGTAATGACGGGAAATGTTAGGGGTGAGGCGAACAAATCAACAAACCGAGTAAAGTGGCAAACATATATCTTGACGCAACCGAACCAAACATGAGTGTCAACAGTATTAAAGATGCACAAAATACAGCCAGCGTGCAATAAATTGTGATCAAGTTATATGTTATTATGTAGTACGTTTGATTATTTGAATATGATTTGCAAATTGACAGAATATAGGGTTATGAATTTTAATATTGACACTGGTGTTTTGTTCGGTTGCATTAAGACAGATTACGTTACGTGCTACTTTAATCGGTTTACTGATTTGTTCACCTCACCGAGTTCAACTAGCATTTTTTGATATTACTGACACCTATTTCTTGTATTTACTGTACCCGTTTATCATAGTGTTATAGATTATTATTATTATGATTACCGATAATGACCGAAGAAAAAGTATTGTCATGTCGCATGAATTCATGTTGCTTTACCACTGTCGCGACTCGCGACCATACACACGGACTGTATGATTCAGCCTTATGCCAGAAACAGTTTGCAGCTTTAAAAAATGGAAAATTAGTTCATGGTATTACTACATTGTTGACTGTAAATGAATGTCTCTCCAGTTAGATTTGTTTAGACGCTGAGACATAGTTGTGGTAGACAGTTTTCATATTACTCTCGGCCTCAAAGACAGTGTAAATTATCTTGTGCGCACAGAATAACCTGTGCGTACAAAATAAAAATAAAAAATCACCCTATGGGACTTCGGGGACTCTGCATCAAAGTGAGAATTTCACACCTACCGAAATAATAAAATTAACATATGCTATTAACGTTCCATGTAGAATTAAAATACACTATTAACGTCCGTTAATAATATAATTTAAATCGATCACCAAAAAATAAGTATATAGGCCTACTTTAAAAGATTCAATTTCTGTTTGGTCGAGTTAAAGTCCGGGCTGTGTGTGAGGATTATATGATATCTGGTACCACCTCCATGGCATGTTGGCATAACGTCATGTCCGGATTCGCTTCTGGAGATCACGTGTTTCCGTCCCTCTAGTGGAGATCCTCCTACTGGAGATCTGCAGCCAGATGCTCTTGTGGTTAGAAGACGGGCGGGGGGGAAACTTCGCTGCTGAGCAAGAGCAGCGGCTGGGAACGGGGCATTAATTATGCGCGTGCGTTTATTTTATTCTGGGTCTGCATTCTGCAAAATATGAATGAAAGTGCGATCTTTGTTCAATCAAAGCACAACCTGCAGTTTTTAGATATTCAAATAAAAGGCAATATGACTGTTATTTTTCTATTCTCAGATTCTGTACCAGGCTACAGATGATTCAGCTCTTCTGCCAGCTTATCCCTCCTTGCCTGTGCTGCTCCTGCTCACTCTTTTGTTGGCATCTGCTCATGTATAGTTTAGCATCACGCCTTCTAAAGTCCTCTACTGTGTCCTCATTTATGTTCAGCAGACATCCATCACGCATGGCAATGTTATGCAACATACGACATGCCACAAAAAACGCTGTGACCTTCTGAGGGCTCAGGCCTGTATTGTAGTGTTCCATCTGACTTATCTAAATATCTGAGACGCATTTTCCACCATCAAAATGTCCCTTCAACCGCAGTACGTGCTTAATTCTGATAATGGACACGAACGTTTTTTTTTCATCATGCGGTTTGTTTATTACTTAATATGGTGGTACCTCAGTTCTCGAACTCACTAGTACTCAAATTTCTTGAAACTCGAACAAACCAGTTGACCGAGTACTCGATCTGAATATTACAAGTCGAACTGTGAATGCTGATAACAATAAATAAACCTACTAACTAAACTAAACCCACTAACTTACGTGTACTATTAGAGCATTTATGTCATTTATTTAAACTTCATTTTACCATGCGAATTAACTGAAAAACAGTTCTTACTGCTTTACGTGATATTCGGGAGAAATAGTAGATTATTCATTGGAACTGCCTGGGATACAAACGTCATGCGTGTAACTAAACTCTTCAACCAATAAGGGCAAAGGTGTGTCTTCACGGAGGCGGTTCCAGTTTGTGCAGCCGGGTGAGAGGTTGCAATTCATCTAACGTTAATGCATTGCGTCAGGATCAGAATGCGTTGCTTTAAGCCAGCGCTGTAAGCAAGTCGGACGCACCCAATGACCGGACTGGGGAAACAAACTGAAACGCAGACTGAATACAAAGGACTAATGACAACAACCAGAAACAGCTGATCACATAGGGATCCCACACAAGGTTAACGAGGGGGTGTGGCACACAGAAGGAGCGGACAACCGGGGCAGGACAGTGGTAATGTTGGGATAAGATCTTTATGGTTTTCGAAGCCAATAAGAAAAAAATGCTCTTCTTGTTTTATCCTGTTCATTTTGTGTTTAAATGCTAAAAAAATAAAAACAAAAACATATGTAGGTGTAATTTTGGGGGGCAGGCACCAATTCATTGGTTTTCCATTATATCGTTTGGGAAAAATTAGATCAGAATTCGAACTTTTTAGGATTTGATCCAGAGTCCAGAACGGATTAAGTTCGAGAACCGAGGTACCACATATATATAGATTTTCTTTTGGTTCTTGTTTAAATGGTATGAGTACATGAAAGGATTAGATGTACTCCATAAAAACGTATATAAATAAAATAACAAAAAGCCATTAGTGCACTTTGAGCGCGTATCTATGACAGTTAGGAGTATCATGCACCCGCCCGTTTCTAAAACGCACCACTTAAATACAGCTTAATAATCCGTTGCTAACTTTGTACGTGGTTTTTGTTGGTCAAAAGAGCAATGACATTGCACTGCCCTAGCACCGCGCTGAAAATGCAGCCGCCTCATTAAAAAAAAAAACACTCCTACGGATGGAAAGCAGCCGCAAAATTGTGTACTATTTCAACGACGTGCACGTATGCCATGAAAATAAGCAATACGTTGGTACCACTTTGCATCGGGCTTTGTGCAGATGGAAAATAGAGCCCCTCAGGTCTGAGGTGGAACCGATTTTTTTCCCCTTTTGTCTGGTGCTGTTGGTCCCTGGGGCTTTTTGTTGTACATCCCCTCACCCACCACGAGAGGGGGACTTCCCGCATCTATATTCCATCACTTTTGAGCAAGACCCTCAACCCCCAATTGCTCACGCAACACTATGGACCAATGACAGATTAACGTGAACAATGAAAAAACTAAAAGAAGGCATCCAGGGTAAAACATAGATTTACTTAGTGCCACTGACAGGGATGCATACCTGGTGCAGTGGGCAGTGACTGTACCGTAATCATATGACGCCCTCTAGTGGAGAGCCAGTAGATCTGGCTCCTGAGGTGTCAGTTGCTGCAGCTTCTCCGGTAATGTAAGCTTACCTGAGCGATTGATGGCATTCTGGACATCATCTGAACTATCGTGACATTCCAGAGATGACTTCTCGGACACCAGATGTAACGATGCACCATGAAATAATTAATTGAGCCTTTAAGTAGCCAAGAGGGTTAATTAACCCTGAGGGGGAAGCTGACATATTATTGCTTTTTATTGGCTAATATGCACAAATGACGGTACAAAGCATTTAGCCTGTTAATATGTTCCAATGTTCATGTGTTTAGCTCATTGATACACGCAGTCGCTAAGCCATTCTTTCTGAGAGCCTCAGTTCTGCTGACCCGGAAATCTGCATCCACTAGGAGTCTAATTTAACCCGCATCTGTGGGTGAGCTGATTTTCCTGATTGCGGCTGGTTGATCTCGGAGCTCAAAAATCAGCTCGAAGGGGGTCGGCGTTAGGACCCTGGGGAGGTTTGAGGTTGTCAGTCAGTACATATTTAACATATTTAGCAGACATTTATGTCCAAAGTGGCGTACAACTGAGGCTAGTAGCACATTGCAAGCGTTCATGCTGTCAAGGAGTCGGCTTGGTGTAAGTGCAGCCAGGCTGAGATTCCAGTGAATTGCCAGGTTTGGGTGTAAGTACGTAGCAGCTACAGGACCAGAACAATTTCTAAGAAATCAACAGTTTTGTGATTAGATCCATCATACATCCTCCCATATCCAACCTGCAGTCCCGGGACCCACCAGTAGTTCCAATTTTCACCACAGTCCATGGGACAGAACCCCATTTCTTGGTCCCAGTTCTGAAGTACGTCAAACCAGTCACATATGATACTTTTTGAAAACTGCTTTCATTCAAAGCCACTTTTACTTAAAATGGTTGTGTTGAGTGCAGTAGTTCTGGCCATTACTCTGAAGCAGTCGCTCATGCGCAGTTCTGCCCATCCCCTCCGGGGGGCGCTGTCTTTGGAGCACTTCTATCCACCAGCTCATTTCACCAGTAAGGAGATCCGTCCAGCCTGCCGCCAACAACATATACATATGCACATATACCTGCCTTTAATGACTTTATGTTTACTTGTTAATGTTCTTTTTTAGTGTGTTTCATTTGTATATTGTATACTTTTTAAAAGTGTTTACTTGCCTGCACTATATGCACTCCCTTTGCACTTTGTCTTGTTTTGCACTTTCTGTTTGTTTGCCCGCACTTTATGTACTTTGCTGCCTTATTCACCAGAACTTCCCCCTGGTATCAATAAAGTTCCTCTTACCTTATCTCCTCACCATACGTTTATGTAACCGTTGCTGTCTTCCTGTTTGTGTATCCTTGTTTCTTATTGCTTACTCTGAGCTGACAGTCCTCTGATCTGGTCTAGGTATGTTTGGGTGGGGGAGGGGGGGTTGGTGGTGTTGCTGAAGATGCCAGACTCTGGTTTCATGTTTTTAGAAACTGCCTTTCACTTTGCCGCCCTCTGCAGGACCCACGGAGCAAGCACAAGTTCAAGGTGCACACCTACTCCAGCCCCACGTTTTGTGACCACTGCGGCTCGCTGCTGTATGGCCTCATCCACCAGGGGATGCGCTGCGACAGTACGTATGCTTCTCGGCTGTTCTGGTCTGTTTGCTCATGGAAGTTTAGCTAATGGAAGTTTACAATCATCTTCACTAGTAAATGCCATTTTTATGTGTGCCTGATAGTGACACCTGGAGGCAGCATATGGTATTGCACCATTAGCTTTGCATCCTGTGGTAAATCTGATCAATGTGTTCAATGGACTATGAAGAGCAAGTCTATAAAAATAAATCAGGTAAAATATAGATCAGTTATGCTTAAATATATAGTAAAGTGATGCCTTTGGATCAGTGAACTCCAGAATGGGACTTGCTAAAAATAAACATATGGAAATCACTCCAGCACTGGTGAAACGTGACAGTGATGGATGGTGTCTTGCTCTCTGTGTGAGGAACGTCTTTTTCGAACCCTGTTCACTTGTCTCTCGGAGTCTGTGTAGAATTACTTTGTGGAGTGAAGTTCACCTAGGCCAGAGTATGTGTAGGTGTGTGTGTGTGTGTGTGTGTGTGTGTGTGTGTGTGTGTGTGTGTGTGAGACCAGCGCAGAGGTCATGCTGTTCCCTCCGCTCCACGGTCTCTGCACCAGCTGTTTGCACCGAGCCCCAGTCGAACCCTCCCATAGTCCCCGATCATTGTCTGTTGTGGCTGGGAGCCATTCGCTCTTTGCTGTCTCGGCTGCGATGGCAAGCCACCCTAAGCGGGTTTCGACCGGCAGCCTGACCGTCGGTGCGGGATTCTGGGGAGAGGACCCTCGGCAGTGCCCGCGCTCCACCACAGAATGCCTGCAAGAAGAATGTAGTTGCCCCTTGGTGCCAGAAGGGGGTGAC
Organism: Brevimyrus niger; assembly: GCA_015164015.2. Taxonomy (NCBI): domain Eukaryota; kingdom Metazoa; phylum Chordata; class Actinopteri; order Osteoglossiformes; family Mormyridae; genus Brevimyrus; species Brevimyrus niger. The sequence continues at coordinate 11,646,750 of JAABNY020000045.1, read as the reverse complement.
GTCACGCCTGTGCCCTTTTCCATCCTGGTCTTTTCCGCAGCCTGCATGATGAACATCCACAAACGCTGCGTGGCCAACGTGCCGAGCCTGTGCGGGACGGACCACACGGAGCGGCGAGGGCGCATTTACATCAAGGCCGAGATCAAGAACACCCTGCTGACTGTGTCGAGTGAGTCGCCGCGGCGAACGGAGGTCTCTGCGCCAGTCGCGGTGTCCAGAGTGTGTTCAGATTGAATCGTCATGCACGCATGCAGATGCCGTTCAGTGTGTGCGCATGCGCTTGTAGCCGGATACATGGTCCATTGTATACACACGCTTGGGCCGGAGCGCCTGCGGACATGCACACGCTCTACAACGCGCCACTGCACACACCCACTTACACTGGTCCAGGGACTGACACGCGGAATCGGCCCATCCACACACACTGACAAGACACCCACGCTAACAAAACGTTGCATAAGCTTAGGTTACATACCGCAGGGGCACTGAAGTTGTGCGCACACATACAAACACACACACACACACACACACTATCAATGATTTATCGCTACAGACGAGTTTACTGTCACTTTTAAAATATGGTGAACCGAGGACCCTCACCATCCACAGCATGAAAGTCACATAATCACCTGTCACAGTGTAATCGCTCTGGAAAGCACGGCAATTTGCCGCTTTACTGTGCTAAATTACATGTTAAAAGCCGGTGATCAGCAGTAGAGGCCTAACTCGATCACGCCTGCTGCTGAGAGCCGAGAGAACAGCCCCTTGACATTGAAATTTCTTGGAGGTCATTCTTGGCTTTTAATTGCCACCTAGTGGCGACAGCTGGGACTTACATAAGAACATCAAAAATAGCATTTGTCCTTGCTGTCTTGATGAATTTTACAGAGTACAAAGAGTACAGACTATAAAGGTTTAATAATAGGCACCTTTTATGATTCCCTGCTCTTATTTTTGGGAAGTAAAAACACGTCTGCCATAAAGTAAACAATATGCATCTGAACCCATTAACTTTACAAATGGCATGAACGGTGACATACGTGTTACAGCTAAAGATTTAGCATCGGGCTAAATGTTAGTCGTGTGTTCGTCTTGGCTAGTTGTAGTTAGCATTGCAACATTAACAGTGTATTCAGGGTGAGGGGGTGTTCGGTGGACTGGATGCTTAGGACCTGAACACCCTGTATGCTTTCAGAGTAAGCCTCTACTGCCCCATACTGCGTGATGTCATCCCATATTAGTTCTTAATTGTGCAAAGCCCCATTGTACCACTAGGTGACAGCAGCAGGTCAGTGACATAGACTATGAGGCACATTAGCCATATGCCATGTGAAAAGGAAGGGTAGATATACTGGGAGCCGAACACTGAATGGTAATTAAAAAAGATGTTCTCCAATATCTCCAGCAGGGGGCAGCATAACCTAATTTCTCAATTGACTCTAGGCATAGCCCTTGACTCATATTGAAGTCAAGGCTTCTGAGTCAGCCTATGGGGCCATGGAGTTCACCCTAATGAAGCCAGATGTCGTGTGGCTTCATCACCAACATAACACCGTTTTGCTTAATCCTGTTAATTAGCTGACACTTCTAAAAGTATGTTAACGTTTTACTGACCTTAGACCATTGTTTTTACTTGACTAAATAAAGTACCTTACATTTATTTGTTTATCACACGCATATGTTGAAGGTGACATACATGCGAAGTCGGCAATTTATCACAAACAAACGGCTGTCAGGGAGCAAGCTTTAGAACAAGTCCTGTTAGACTGAGTGCTGGAACAATAGCCATACAAATCATTGTTAGAACATTGCCCCACCCCCCAGGACTTGAACCAGCGGCCTTTTCCATCCACCTTACATCACAGGCCTCCCTAGATTGATGTGCGACAGGCTTTACTGGAATCCTTACAGCTTCACTGGCTCTAGCGGGGCTCAGCTTGGTGGATTTTACCGATCAACACGTTTCACATTTAATTTGTTTGCCTTGCACTCCTGAGTGACTGTGAATTATTTATTTGCTAAGCAGGTCAAGCACATTTGATCAGCAGTGGCTGGCAGGCTCAGGGTGTTTCTCGTCTAGGGTGCTGGGCTCTCATCTCACAGGGTAGATTTTCCCTCCTTTTTTGAAGTCTTGGTTTTATCCCCCTTACTTTTGCCTCTGGTAGCTCCAGATCCCTGCAGCCTTGCAAGCTCACTCAGAAGCCTTAGGCAGGCTTACATTGTCAGATTTGTAGTAGATTTGTCGTGCCCCAAAACTGGAAGTGATGTCACAATGCAGCAATCAGGTGACTTCCTGTCCACAGCCATTTTTTCCCCTCTGCTTTAACAGCAGTGTACTTTCACGATTCCCTCAGCAGGACTCTAAAAGAAAGTGACCATAGATCGATCTTGTTTACTCATGAGGTTGTTCCCCACATTTGAATAGTCGATGGAAAAAAAAAAAACGCCTCTTGATTGTGGGATCTCGTCATATTCTGTTTGACACAGGACTCGGTCGCACTAAGCTTTATAATTCAGTGTGGTATCAGGGCAGATTGACCAACAGGGAGAAGAGTGGGGTGAATGGAAGTGTTCCTGAAGTGCGATGCCAACTTCCTGCCGCTCGTTAGTGACTTGTCAGCATGCTCTTTGCTGTTCCCAAAGCCATTCAGCGCTTTTCCGCTCACTACAGAAGTCTGAGCTTGGCACATGGTCCTGGATCAAGTCGTGCTGCCGCCAGAGCAGTTAGTTGGCTGTTTTTCGTTGGGAGGACGTGGTCCTGCCACCAGAAAACCTTCTGGCTTTTATGCTGTGACTGCTGGCGAGTGCCCCCACTCTGGTGGTGGAGATGCCCAAAGCCAGGGAGTGATATGGGAAGCCCTGGGGAGCTGTGGTGTGATGCCACTCCGGCAGTTTCTACATGCTATGAGATATTTAAATGTTCATATGTCAGTAGGACTGTGATCATGACAAAGTTGCAAAGCTTAATGTACAAACATGAATCAGAGTGACTTAGTGACCAGCAGTACAAGCGGCCGTCTACAAAATGCTTTAGGGACCCAAGGTGGAGCCCAGATGGACCTCATGTTTATACCCCGGCTAATGAGGAGCATGTATGTGTATCTCTGTTTCTCTGTCTCTGCCGTCTTAGTCAAGGAGGCTAGGAACCTGGTGCCCATGGACCCCAATGGTCTGTCGGACCCTTATGTGAAACTGAAGCTCATTCCTGACCCGAAGAGTGAGAGCAAGCAGAAAACCAAGACCATCAAGTGCTGCCTCAACCCAACTTGGAACGAAAACTTTAAATTGTGCGTCTGAATACCCTCTGTGCTCATTTACCTCTCATCTGTTCCCTAAACGCAGGTCATACGTTTTCATTTTTCATCTCATTAGAAATTAAATTAGACTTGGTGTGCTTAATCAAAGGCCCAGCCTGGGCCGTCTCTTCAGCTGCCTGCTAGAATTCTTCTGTTGTTTTTATGAAGTTTTATTTTAGTGCTCATAAAAATGTAATAGCTGTTGTGTGACACTCCCTGCTCCTGTCAGACCTCAATGTCATTAGGATGACCCCCCCCCCCCTTTTGCTTTAATTCAGCAATCTGAAGGAGGCTGACAAAGACCGCAGGCTGTCCGTGGAGATATGGGACTGGGACCTGACCAGCCGCAATGACTTCATGGGCTCGTTGTCATTCGGGATCTCAGAGCTGCAGAAGCAGGGTGTGGATGGCTGGTAAGGGGGTGGGGGGTGGTGGTTCACCGATGGGGCCCGATGTTCACCGAGCGTAAAATGCGACACTGACAGCTTTGATTGTCATGACTCCACTGACTCGTCCCAAATGGCCCCACCCCCTTCACCTCGGCTCAAGGTTCAAGCTGCTCAGCCAGGAAGAAGGGGAGTACTTCAATGTGCCTGTGCCCCCTGAGGGTGAGGAAGGCAACGAGGAGCTGATGCAGAAGTTCCAGGTGAACAGCCCTGTTCAGCCCCGGATGGCCCTATCAATGCAGCTGCGCCCCCATCTTCACTCGTTCCCCTCTATGTCCCTCCCGTTTTGTGACAGTGGTTTTGCCAATACCCCATCCTCACACACCAGTCACCAGTCCCACTTGTTCCACAGAGAGCCAAGGTCGGCCCCAGCACGAAGAACACGGACAGCTCCTCCTCCAACGCCATCTCCAAGTACGACAGCAACGGCAATCAGGATCGCATGAAGCTGTCTGACTTCAACTTCCTCATGGTCCTGGGGAAGGGCAGTTTCGGGAAGGTAATCCCCCCTCCCCTTCCCCGGACCACGCGTCACCCGATCCTAGATTCCTTCTATAGTTTTTTTTTTTTTTTTTTTCCCTCCACCTGGCTGGCTGAGCATCTGTGGGCGGGGCTATGGCTGAGCGTCTGTGGGCGGGGCTAAGCTGGGTCCCCGCTGATTGAACATGACAGCGGTGTGTGTCACATGCTGCGATTCCCTGAGTCGTTCAGCACTGAGAAGGGCAAACAGGCTTAAGAGGATGAAAGAGACTGGGGGGGGGGGGGAGACAGAGACGGAGGAGGCGAGATACAGAGAGAGGGAGTAAGCTAGTGCAGGGGTTTCTAGGTGGCCAGGGGTACTCTGGGAGCATGCGGTTTCTATGGCAACGAGCATTCCAAATGGTATCGATATGTTGATGCAGGCCAGCAGTCCGCCATTACACTCATTAGCCGGAGTCCTGGTTGACATTGTCACTGTGGCACGGCTAGAAAATCATTTGGACTTTTATTCCAGTCCCTGCCACCGATAAAGCAGCTCATCACAGATGGGTACACGGATACTTCTGGGTTATTTTATAAAGGCTTAGGCTTGTTAACCTGAATAATCACCCTGAAATTTAGCAATGAGCTGTGAGCGCTTACAGACAAGTTTCATACCAGAACCAGTGCAGGTGGGGGGAGATGGAATGCGATTACATTTTTTTACATTACATTTTACATGTCTAACAGACGATTTTGTCCGAAGCGACAAACAACACATTGAAAACTTACATGCTGTCAAGGAGTCGGCTAGATGCAAGTGTAGCTAGGCTGAGCTACCACTGAATGAAGGGTACAAGCGTGAGCCAATGCTAACAAAGCAAAAGCCTAGTAAGAGTACTAGTAAGAGTACTAGTAAGAGTACTCAATGTCCAGAAGTGCAAAATAACATTTAGTGAATTTAGGGAGGCATTTAAGGTTAGAGAAATTAATTGATGAGATGAGTCTTCAGGCGTTTCTTGAAGGTAGACAGGGAGTCTGATGACCGGACGTCGTTCACCGGTTTCTCTGACCTGGTTTTCGAGAGGAAATACTTCTTTTCACACCTGGAAAATAAGACCTTGAGTAAATGTACGGGAATATAATCAAATCCGAAGTGTGATGACAGTGTGACACCAGCCCCCGTGCTGCAGACTCCATCGGTCTTTTCCGTCCCCCTCTCCGTGCTGTTTGTATCTGATTCCAGGGGCCTCAGGCTTGTCAGAATAAGCTGTTCCCTTTGTGCCGTGTGAGGATAGAGAGACTCCCTGACCCATGTCGGGTGTTAGCATGCTGCGCTGCTAGCCCCAAAAGCACCTCGGAAGCAAAACCAGTTTTTGGCAAAAGCATCTTTTGTGTTAAAGATAAGGCTGCAGTTAATAAAATCAACCCCTTAAAATGACAGTGATAGGGTAGACATCTTGTCTCTGCCCTAGTCATGTTGGGCGTCAGCCAGTGCTAGCATGTAGTGCCACCTCTCTCCTGCCCTGGTCATGGCGGGTGTTAGCAGGTGTTAGCATGTAGTGCCACCTCTCTTTTGCCCTGGTCATAGCGGGTGTTAGCAGGTGTTAGCATGTAGTGCCACCTCTCTCCTGCCCTGGTCATGGCGGGTGTTAGCGGGTGTCAGCCTGTGGCTCCGGCCCCCCCTGACAAAATTAACCGCTGTCCGTGTTGCGGTGCCACCGTCTCCCAGGTGATGCTGGCGGAGCGAAAGGGCACTGAGGAGCTGTACGCCATCAAGATCCTGAAGAAGGACGTGGTGATCCAGGATGACGATGTGGAATGTACCATGGTGGAGAAGAGGGTGCTGGCCCTGGCAGGGAAACCGCCCTTCCTGACCCAGCTACACTCCTGCTTCCAGACAATGGTGCGTCCCTGTTTGTCCGTCTGTCAGTCTGTGTCTAAAAGCACATGTGACTCTTACAACAGCCCTAAATGCTGGTTTGAGACACACACATCCCTTTGTAGTCACATGTTTCTCCCGCCATCCTACCGCAGGACCGCCTGTACTTCGTGATGGAGTACATCAACGGCGGAGACCTCATGTACCAGATCCAACAGGTGGGGAAGTTCAAGGAACCTCACGCAGTGTGAGTACCAAGTCATCCTCTCCTCTGATTGTTTGGGTGACATTGCATATTCCAATATGTATTCACCAATTAGCTTGTTGTGGGTAAGGGTGCCATCTGCTGATTGGGGGAGGTGGGTTCAGGGACAGTATGGCTGAGTTGGGGTGGGCCATTATGGGGTGACAAGGTGTCCTAATACATCTGACCCCTACCGCTAGTCCAAAACCCCATAAGAGCTAGATCTCACCTTAGCACAGGGCACATAGCTAATTTAGCAGCAGCCCTCATCATTTAAAACAGGGAAATGGTTCTGAATGCAACCATGAATCATCAGGGTGGGGGAGGGGGGGCAGTGAGGGAATGTAGCTGATTAACTGCACTTGTTTCCATACCTACAAGGGCAGAGATTTTTATTTCCTAACAACACTGTCGCTGCATAATGTAAGATCTGGGAATTATTATTATTTTTTTGTGAGTTCAGTGTTGTGTTTAGCGCCTGGACCCGTGTGTGTGTGTGTGTGTGCGTGCATGCATGTGTGTGTGTGTGCATGCTTGTGTGTGTGTGCATGCATGGAAGTGACCATTCAAGCGTGTTGGAGATACATACAGAACATGAGATTTGTCAGTTTCAATGCGACCTTGGAGGGATGCTATGATCGTGTGTCGATCTCAGCCCTGTTCCTGTATTCTCCACACTGAAGAACCAGGGGTATTTTAAGCACCACTAGAGGGCAGTATGTAGCATGGGGGTGGCATTTTCACACCTGTTTGGAACTGTCCCTCTGTGCTGATCAGCCCATCCCTTAAAGGGCTTGTTTACAGGTTTCCTTCCCCAGCTTCCTGGAGGGAATGATGAGCAGTGTTTTTCAATATGCATACCTGACCGTACTTGTGCTCTTGCATACACATTTTACATCATCTTCCATTGCTGAAGAGTAGTTTCAATACTAAGAACAGAAGTAGAGCGTGCGCTAAAAATCCCTGGATGTCTTTCTTGCCCCGGCCTAAATACCATGGATGCATTGATTGCATCTTGGCCAAAATGAGACCAATCCCATGATTCACTGCATCCCAAGTTCGTGCTTGAAAGGCAAGTTAGCAAGACTGGTCTTGTGAAGACCACAAGTACGATCTTTGAGTTATTGGCATTGAGGAAAACCTGAGATAATTGGAAAGATAATCAGTGTATAGGATATTGTATTTGAAGGATGCTTCCCTCAATATCAGGTCAGTCCCTTCCAACCCCTATAAGGGTCGCTGGTGGTGACCGCCTTCACCTACATGATCGCTCACCTTTGCTTCCGGCAGGTTCTACGCAGCTGAGATTGCCATTGGCCTCTTCTTTCTGCACACGAAGGGTATCATTTACAGGTGAGATGCTGGGTGGGCGGAGCTGTGGGGAGTGGGTGGGCGAGGCTGAAATGAGACTAGCCATTACCCTTTCTGGCCACTAGGGCTCCATGCCACATTTACATGTAGAATCTCGGACTGTTCCGGCAACCAGGCAGACCTCAACTGAATGGGTGAAGGGGGTGCGATACTCAGTGATATTCTTGACATGCAGATATAAGCTTTCGAATATTTTAAATTTTTCAGCACAGGGTGCCTGAGCACTGGGGTAAACTGGAACATGGAATTGGGGCAAGGCCAAGATGACCATCTTTAACAGCTGCTTCCAGTAGATTCTATAACGCAATGCAGTGGCAAGTAAAGCCAAAGTTGGGTATAGGAATGCTGATCATTTCCGGCTACAGTTACACATGTTCCTTGAAGTTAGTTTAGAGAGAACTGCGAGTTTGGACAGCCGAGCATCTTCATCCGTTTGTCACATGTGACACGTCTGGTGGCAGTTTGGTGGGGAGAAAAGGGGAGAAGAGTCCATTCGAGCAGACCGGGGGCTTTGTGCTGCCCCCCCCCGGTGGCCAAAGCGAGCCTCTCAGACCTGTTCTGCTGCAGGGACCTGAAACTGGACAATGTGATGCTGGACGCCGAGGGTCACATCAAGATCGCCGATTTCGGAATGTGCAAGGAGAACATGTGGGAGGCAGTGACCACTAAGACCTTCTGCGGCACCCCTGATTACATCGCCCCCGAGGTGAAGCCCTGTGTGTGTGGGTGTGTGTGTGCGTGTGGGTGTGTGTGTGTGGGTGTGTGTCTCTTATTTCACACCTTCCAGTTTGCCAGCTCTCGAAGTCCATCACACACATACATTCTAAGAACTGGACAGCAGGTGGCACTGCTTGGGGGGGGGGTCTTAACTGTGCCAGGGGCGTGCAGAGATGTTTTAAACAACGGCTTGCACACTCACACAAACAAATAAATGAACACAAACACACATGTGCCCCTGTAAAGGAACATGGACATCATACTTATGCACAAGCACAGGAGCCTGCATGCAAGTAGGGACGGCTAAAAACACACACACACACACACACACACACACTGCGCTGTGGGCTCTTGATTCTCCCCCACACCTATTATTTGGGAACTCAGACTAACCCTCCTAGTTTTTTGGTTCGCCAAGGGCACCCTGTTGAGCGTGACCCCCCCCCCCCCACCCCATGCCCTTACCAAGCAACCGTGATGTGCAGTAACCCCACCCACTTTCCTCTTTTCCAGATCATTGCATACCAACCGTATGGAAAGTCAGTGGATTGGTGGGCCTTTGGGGTCCTCCTCTACGAGATGCTCGCTGGGCAGGTAAGGGGTCCACTGGGGTCACCTCTGAAACACCATACCCTCTACTGCCCTCTGGTGGACTGGAGGGCGAAGTGTGACTTTCACCGCAGGTTCATTTTCTGTTCAAGGTCAGGTTCCTTTTGTTTAAAGCATCCCGTTCAAATCTGCGGTCAGGGGCCGAAGGTGCTTCCTGCTTTCCCATCAGTTTGCCCTGTGTGAAACATTTGAAAGTTTGCAATCTCCAGCCCAGGTACCCGGCAGAAACAAAGGGTTGTGTCTATCTAAAAATGTGAAAATAATTCATAAAAAAAAAGAGGAAAAACAGGAACAAAGCCACAAGCACAGCACAGAGGAGGCCCTCTGTGATGACAAAGCTCTTCTGAACAATGTACACTTCTTTGTCAGAGGGAGGCAATGCTGATGCTGGTGGGGAACATTTGAGCTACGCAGTGGTGCGTCTGACACCTTTTACAGGGGGAGCGTGGTAGGAGTGTGAGAGAGTTCCGCGCCCCACCCCAGGGTCATGTGACTCACCGCTGCCATCTCTCCTCCTCTCTCCCAGCCCCCATTTGACGGGGAGGACGAGGACGAGCTCTTCCAGTCTATAATGGAGCACCACGTGTCCTATCCCAAGTCAATGTCCAAAGAAGCCGTCGCCATCTGTAAAGGGGTATGTGATCAGTGGGGGAGAACTTTGGGTGGGGCTAGGGGCGGGGCTCCATCACAATGGGCACAGATATGGTGGGGGAGAAGTTCGGGTGGGGCTGGGGGCAGGACACAAGAATGTTTGGGGGCAGAATTTGGGTGGGGCTCCAGCAGAAAGGGGCTCCGCATGCATGCTCAATGTGAATCATCCTTTCCTGCCCCCGACAGGTGCCATTTCCTATCCCCCACCCAAACCCCAAGTCCATCCCTTTACCCAGCTGTATGCTATACAATGGAGGGGAGCTGGGGTTGGGGAGGACTTTTAGTCACTAAGCCCCCCCCGCTGTCCCCCCCTCCCCTCCAGTATGTGGTTTGGGAGCTGAACTTCTGCTCAGGTGTTGGTTTGAGCCCAGTCAGGGGTAATGATTTTGTACCTTTGAGTCTGCTGCAAAATCCAAATAAACAATGAAGCATGAAATAATAATCACTGTTTTTTTATATTATTATTATTATCATTATTTGTTAGCTGTGGAAGCTGTGGCCAGCGCTAGCTAAATGCTGTGATGTAAGGCCCCCATGCACAGCCCCCATGGCACCAGCGGCTGTCTGTGCGGCTCTGAGTGGGTGGGGGCGCAGCAGCACTTCGTTGCAATCCTGAAAAGAGAGAGAGCTGGTTTAGCGGAGCAGCGAAGGCGGCCCTTGTAAGGGCTTTGTTCTGCGGGAGGAGGCTGCCGCGCGTGCGTGTGCGTGCGTGCATGCGGGTGGGTGTGTGTGTGCGCGCGTGTGTCCGACTGATGCGGCAGCCAGCACCCAGCTGATCAATATTCCACGGAGCGTAGGCCTCCAGCAAACCACTCTTGTTCCTGCACTGCGACCGGCCGGACCAATCGCGAGAGCTCGGCTGACTGACGGACGCAGGGATGGGCCAATCGTGCCGGGTAGTGGGGGGCGGGGCCTAAGGTTTAGAGCGACACTGATGAACTCTGTTAGGGGAGATTATACAGTATACTGATGTCAGCGAGGATAGAAGGAGACCTCTCCGTAGGTCAGCTGTCTCTGCACGGCCTTGTGGGATTGGCTGCTGCCTCCCAAGCCTGTCTGTCTGACTCTTAACCTTGCCGCAGTCCTGTAAGGAAAGAGATTTTTTCCCCTTGAATACAAATGGGGTTTTTTGTAATCAGTAGTGACGCAAGGCGTCTGGGGAGAGGGAGAGCAGGGCTGTCAATCGCTTCTAAGCTCAAGGTAAGTGCTCAGGCTGTGCCAGCGATGGAACCAAGGAACATTTCTGCTTCTTTGCCATGTTTATTTCTATTGGATGACTGTTCAGATACAAAGTCATGCCATTGGGGAAGGGGGTATCACTGTTACCCCCTAAAATCGAAGTTGCCCTACCCCCCCCCCCTCATTTTTGCCAGTGTGTTTTATTTCATGAATGTAGCAGAAGTCAGGGACAGCTTTTGTGTTTGGATGACCCCCACATTTTACTGTTATCCCCCCCCCTGCCAAAATGGCCATCCCACATCCTCAGTAGTACTTCCTGTCAAGAGCCCTTCATGAGGGAATAAGGCTGTGGGGTCTGCGTCCCTTAAAGGCACAGCGCAGCATCACTGGTGAAGAGCTCATGAACGCAGTATGCAGACCCCGTCATGGTGACGGTTGCCTAGTAACATGCGCATTTATGAATGTTCGTGTCAACTGCGTGAGAAGGTGTAGTGCAGGTTAGGGAGACGCTATAAGGTTCCCCATAGAATAATAATAATAATATTTGGTTCCCCTTTTCTCGCCCTGTTGGAGACTAATCCTGCGTGGCCATTAATGGCTGATTTTAATGCTGACCCAGGGTTTTGAGGAATTAAATTTCTCATTTCTGGTTCACCAGTGAGATCGGTCACCTGGTTTCCACAGGTGAGAGTGTTCAAGGGTAGCAATCAGTGTTGTGGATGCGGGATGTGGTTTCTGGTACCAGTGTATCGGGCCCTGAGGGGGGTGTGGCTACACCAGCACCAGACCCTTTACAGCACCGCTTAAAGATTTGACGTATCTATTGTATATTTACTTAATGGTGTGTTAGTGCCCAGTTTAGTTTTGGATGTGTAGTTAACTCCTAGCTAACATGAGCGCTCCTCCCGGGATCAAGACGGTTAGCAGTTTGGTTTGGGAGCCCCGGTCCTTGCAGTCTGGCTCACTTTCTCACCCTGCTCCCCCAATCTCTCCCCCCCAGCTGATGACGAAGCACCCCGGCAAGCGGCTGGGCTGCGGCCCCGAGGGCGAGCGCGACATCCGGGACCACAGCTTTTTCCGCTACATGGACTGGGAGAAGCTGGAGAACAAGGAGGTCCAGCCGCCATTCAAACCCAAAGCGGTAAGTCAGGCCCCCTCCTCCCAGAAACCCCGAATGGCCCCACTCAAGTAAGTAGCCGCCTCCTTTCTCTAGAAACCTCAAAATCACCCCCCCCCCCCCCCCCTACAAGAATAGCGGTGTTAACCCACAGGTAAGCCTGGGGGGGTATGAACCGCTGTGAGGAGGACTCTCTCCGGAACGTTCTGTCTGGAAATGCTCCTGAAGGATCTCCTGAGTGACCCGTGTGTAAACGGAATGGGAGGAAGGTCAGCAGGCTGTCGGGCTGCCTGGCGCGTCCCGCTCTGGGCCCCGTGGGCGGCGTATAGCCCGGAGGAGCCAGTCCCACCCGGATGATTCAGAGGAGGCGTCACGGGAGCGCGGAGGGGATGAGGAGATGCAGGGAGGTTGGGCCGGGGAGGCGGGGTCACAGTCCTGACCCGTGGTTTTGGAAGCACGGCCATTCCTGCGAGGTGGCTGCATGTTTCATCTCACCGGGCCTCCCGACCCCCCAGAGAGCAGTCAGGCTTTAAGCCAGAAGGGCGCAAAGTTCAAGTGACTGCGGCGGTAATGTGCCTATTGCTCTCCTGGTAAGAGAAAAGGCAGGAAAATAAGGATGATGAAGGAAGTGTGTGTGTGTGTGTGTGTGTGTGGATTAGGCTTGTATTACATTGTGGGGACCATTTTTCAGGTTCTGTGCATGCAATCAAAAAAGTAATAATACCTAAAGTCTCATATTTTGTTTGGTCCTTTATGGTAATGGTTAGAGCTGGGTAGGCATTAAATTCATCATGTTGGATTAGATTATGATTTTCCCCATAGAAGTGAATGGAGAGTCCCCACAAAGATATAATTAAAATGTGTCTGTGCACGTGTGTGCGCGCGTGTATGTGTGTGCACGTGTGTGTGGCAGGCGGGCAGGGCATGAGGAGAAGCACATGCGAAAATTTAGCACCTAGCAGCTGTGCTACCAGCAGGGGGCACCACTCTCTGGGTCCGTTCCCATACACGGTGATTCCCCTCCAGCAGACAGAGAGCAGGAGGGTGCCTGGCAGCACTGGGCTGCATTCTGGGCCCTGGCAAAAAGCTGCCAGTGCCTCAGACTCTGCGCTGCTCTGAGGGTTGCCTTTGGGGGCTGGGAAGGTGTGTGTGTGTGTGGGGGGGGGGGTGACAAAACATCAAGGCATCTTATGCTGGCAGAAGATTTGCGATGTCCTGCCAATGCAGAAGGACAGAGCTAATCGCTTTTAAATCGGAGCACAGAGAGGTACAGCAACGCTGGCACCTCACCAGGGTCATTTAACATCTCGCGTGGCGTGAATTCCCTGTTAAAGGAAGCTGGTACGATCCCTGCTGTTTCAGACCTCAGGGTGTCTCCTCTGGCGTGGGAGCGGTGCATCATGGGAGCGGTGCGTCATGGGAGCGATGCATCATGGGTAGGGACTGTCCGAACTTCAGGAAGCCAATTAGCATAGCGTGTCACTCTAGCAACGTAGCATGCATGTCTTCTGGGACACTAGTGCAGAGAAGGGCTTAATGCCGACAAAACTCACATTAAACTCTCCCTGTGTGGCCACACTAACCCAAACAGTGCCCCTCTCTGTGTCCCTCTAGATCTGAACACCATGCATTTCCTCATCAGTCCAAAACCGAAGCAGTTGGTGCCCGTTTGGTCGTGTCTGATGCTGTTCCCCCACCATTGTCTGTGACTATATCTGTGTGAAGGCAGTTAATGTGGCAGAGCATTAAAATCTTGAGCTTGTGATGAAGTCACTCATGTTTCCAGATTGTCCCAGGCAGGCCGAGGTAAACTTAAATGGAAATCTTCTGGCTCTGAAATTCTGAAATTTCACAAAACGCAAACGGGACCCTACAGGCTGAAGCTACTGAATCTCGATCGCTTTCCCTTCGTCGTATTTGCCGGACGGGTCCCGAGTGCAGAGGAAGGGAAACTGCCGGAAATAAAGGTGACAAGAAGTGCTTCTTAAAAGCACCAGGGCCAGAGACTCTCCCGAGCCGACATGACGCGGTATCTTCAGTCACATCACAAGCCGCAGGGCGTAGCGAGAGTGGCGTATCCACGGCTCCACGCGCTCCAGGGCGAGGGCGCATTAACATCTGTGTCTTCGGTCTGTCCGCTGGGCCAGAGTCATCACGTGTGTGGCTGAGATTCCGAGGGCCGGATCTCCACTTCGCATGGGTTGCACAGTAGATTTAAATAAAAAGCATTGTCAAGTGAATCCCCAAGGAAGCTCTTATGTTTGTATAATCTCTTTAATGAAGTGACTAAGAGCTGAGGTTTAAATCCCAGCATGTTGATGCATCCCAGCTATAAGGTTGTCAATCAAGCCTTTATGCTACGATGGTCCTATGACTGTAGATGAGAACTGATACAGGGTCAAGAAAGAGAGAACAGTTTCTGCTTCCCACGCCGACATTTCAGCAAACTCTCAGTCATCATGTGAGAACCACATCATTTTTGGATGTGGTTTGATGTGTGACACAGCATCCTCAACTCATTCACTTCAACTTGTTCCCTTTTCATTGGTTTTCTGTGTTCTGTAAATGGGTTGTTTGGATGTTTTGGTTATTTTTGTGAATCTGTTTGTTATGCGTTTGGTTGTATTTTTGTTAGTGTGGTTGTATTTGTTTAGGTTGTCTGGTCTTTAGAAGTCAATGTAAGATTAATGTGCGACTTGCTTAGTTTTGTTTTCGTTTCATTTGCTCGAATGAGTTTTGTCATTGTTTTTTTTTTGTTTTTTTTTTTGTTGCTTAGTTTATATCCATTCCCATCCCCACCCCACCCACCCATCATCCTCTTTTTTTGTTCTCTTCTTCTTCCCTGCAGTGCGGCCGCGACGCTGAGAACTTTGATCGCTTTTTCACCCGCCACCCTCCGGTGTTAACCCCGCCCGACCAGGAGGTCATCATGAACATTGACCAGGACGAGTTTGAGGGCTTTTCGTTTATAAACCCTGAGTACCCCGTTATGGAAGTGAAGAGTTAAGGACGTTCTCATCGGCTCTTAGATGCATCTAAAGTATATGAATATACTCTCTCATGCTTGATGTGTTTGTACGGTATGTAGATAATGCTAGAAAAGTAAACAACAAACAAAGGAAAAAAAGCATACTTAGGATGATCCCCATTATCTTATCTTAATGCTCTTCAGTCACCAGTATCTTCAGTGTTCTTTTGCGCATTAAATGTCATGTTTGCAAACTGTCACAACGAGGGACACTTTCCCAAAATGTTCCCTTACTGTAATCCACTCAGAAACCCCAAGGCACCCCGCCGTCACGGCACTTGCCGTGGCCCCGCTCCCTCAACGGTGCATGCCATAGTCATCCTGTTCCCCCTAACCCTCACCCCGGCAAACCAGCCACTGGGTTTTGCTTGAACCGTCCAACGATCGATTCCAGGCTCATTTACAATGGAGCCTTTTAAAAAA
Organism: Brevimyrus niger; assembly: GCA_015164015.2. Classification (NCBI taxonomy): domain Eukaryota; kingdom Metazoa; phylum Chordata; class Actinopteri; order Osteoglossiformes; family Mormyridae; genus Brevimyrus; species Brevimyrus niger. Next base: position 11,631,328 of record JAABNY020000045.1, on the reverse strand, counting down.
AAAAAAAAATAAAAAATCGCTGCTCAAGTATAACCAGTCAAGCAATGTTAATTATTTTGTTTTGTTGATTTAATACTGGAAAAATTTGGACCAGACTAAACCCAGAATAGGAATTAAATCAGACAAACTGTTTTTTTTTTTTTAAATGCATGTGCTGTTTTATAGCAACTTGTAACTTATATAGGTAGTTAAAAAGCTAGACTGAAATTATGATTTTTTTTTTAAAGAAGCATTTTAATCACTATATCATATAGGAGTGCTTACTTAATATTTTTTTTTTAGCATGAAAAGATGTTTACAGGATGAGTCAGTCCAGCTGTTCTTGTTGACTTGAGCTTCAGTGATTATTGTGCTGTGTTTCTGCTTTTGTGCATCTGCCTGTACATAGAACAGCCCCCCCCCCCAATCCAGCCGCTCCAGCCTTGGAGCCATAAATTCGTAACAATTCCCGAGTAGCCTCCCTATCTGAGGACACCCCCGCCCCCATCAGCTGAACATAGTGACACTGCGTTTTTTTCCCGGTGGTATATTAGCACGCTGCCTCGTCTTATTGTTGGTCAGCAGCAGCAGCTCAGCCTCACAAACCACTACAACCAGGCGGCTGCGTGAAACTGAGCCCAGTTGTTAGGACCCGAGCCTCGGCCTGCTTTTCCCGGCATGCAGTGCAGCGTAGTCGTATGCAAAATTATGTGATGCACTCGGTGGCTCGGAGGCTGAGAGGAAGCCTGTCAGAAGAGCGGCCCCCACCCCGACCCCCGGGAGTGGATCCCGTGCGTGATTAACCTCAGTGACCTGCTGGGTGACTCCTCTTTCCCACAGCTGCTCGCTGCAGCTGGAAGCTCCTGATTTTAAAGCTTTAAAGGGATTTTAGGGGAAATGGTGCCAAAAAAATTCATCATAGGTTATAAGCAGTTCCAGTAACAGCTGAAACGGATGGATTTTTGTCAAATATATATAATATCTAAATTGAGTTTTTTTTCTTTCTTTTTTTCATTTCTGCCAGACGTATAGTCTACTTTATTACGGGGCGTAGATATTTTTGTAAGCAGCTTGATAACGAGAAATATAAAATAGTGTATTAAAAGTGTCAAATAATGTTAAGTCAATTTCTTTGCTTACAAGTACTATAAAAGATTGTTTGTGTTTCTTCTAAACTGACTATGCTACCTGGGTTGGTATCGACATGAGAACCAAGCTTTCTGCATGAATTATTAACTAAGAACTGTGATTTTTTTCATCTTACGTTTAATCATTTGTGTTTCTAACAGCGCTTTTGGCCTGTGTGTGTGTGTGTGTGAGCAAGCAAGTATACCTATCCTTTTGAGGACACAATGTCCCCATAACGTGATAAATATCTGTTTTTTTCCTTTATGGGGACTGGTTTCCTAGTCCCCATAAGGGAAAACTCTATTTTATAAAGTCAGTGACCGCTATGAAAAACTAAAAATGCAAAAACTCTTGTATTTCATTAGGTTACTTATGGGTATGGTTAGGGCAGGGTAGGGGTTAAGGTTGTCATAGTTAGCGTTAGCATTTTTTCCCATTGAAATGAATGAGCAGTCCCCATAAGGATATGTTCACCCGACATGTGCTCGCGTGCGTGCGTGCGTGTGCACGTGCACGTGCGTGTGCATGTGTGTGTGTGTGTGTGTGTGTGTGTGCGTGTGTGTATGTGCAGGTGTGTGATGCGCTCACTATATCTCACAGCTTTTTATGTGCTAAGGCAGTGTCCATAAGAGATACCTAAAAAATACATGAAATAAAACTTAAACATTTTTTGCCATGTGGAGACTTTTTCTTTGGATGGTACCAGGCTGGATTTGGTTACTGAGGCTTCCTGAGTGTTTTCTGAACCGGGGCCGAGTTCCAATGACCGCAGCGGCTTGACACGGGACAGTCGTATCGAGACACACCGGTCACGTGACACGTGCGATTGTCTGCCTTTTACAGTATGAGAGAGA
>JAABNY020000045.1:11602092-11621202 GCA_015164015.2 Brevimyrus niger | reverse complement strand
AAAAGAAAAGCATCTCGGGAAAGTCTCTGTTTGAATCTGAACATCCCAGAACCCCCCCCCCCCCTCCCATTCTGCTGTGACATGTGGCTGTTTTCCAGGCTTGCGTTACATGTCGAGCCTTGTGCCCCCCCTTCCACCGCCCCCCCATAACCCCCCCCCTGCACCCCACCCTACCCTTGCAAAGCTGCGGTGTCAATATTCGTGCCAGGAATGCAGTTGGCTCTCTTCCCTGGGCGAGAACAGGCCCCGGTCCTCCATTTTGTTTAAGCAGCGTGCAGAGAGAGCGCTCTGGAATGACTGTGGTTCAGTCGGCCAAGGGACACCAACTCCCTGCAGCAGGCAGTGCTGGTGGGTCACCCCAGTGGGGGTAGATGGGCCCCCGGGGCCCTGCAGATTCACAGCTCATGGTATAAGTGTATCTCTTACCTATATCTGAACGGGATTAATTAAATTGGATGGTCTGTCGTTCATTTTCTGAGTTTATCAGTGCGACATTCTCCTGATGGGTTTTGCATGCAGTTTAGGCACCGTGACAGTCATCAAGCAGAAATATCACTAAAAGAGCTTCTCATGTACAAGATTGGTTTGTCTTTAAAAATAGGAAGGCAGAAAATGACAGACGGCTGTGAATGGAAAGCCTCGGCATATGCAGCGCATTCACAGGTCAGAGCGGATACGTGCCTCAGCGTCGCCCCCTAGTGTGTGTCCGCTGGCTGTACAGAGGGCTTATCTATTCTGCTAGGTGCAGAGATTAAGTAAATGTGGGTCTGATGGCAGCTTCTTTTTTTTTTAAAGTAACAAGGCCGGCATTTTGTCTCGCTTCCGGCCTGATTCCGAAAACAGGCAGCGTGTTTTAAAGCGTATCAGAACAGAGAACAGTCTGATGCCTTCGTCCTGCACAGACACGAGACGGCCCGTCATATAGGGTCCAAATGAGCTTCTGTGAGCAGGCAGCTCTCTTCGGGTTCAGGGTGTGATGTATATATAGCTGGGGCCCAGCTTGCAATGCTGACGCCTGCAGCTCTGCGTGGAACAATGCTTCTGGAACTTTCCATAGTCACAGGCTCAATTAGCTGCCGTAAAACAATACCGCTCGCAGACACGGAAAAGAGATTTTTAAAAACCGAAGATACGTGGTAAACAGTCAGCCTTAGTGATATACCCCCCCCACGCCACAATGTCGTGGCCAGGAGGAAGTCCAGAAGTCCAGCCTCTTCCGCTCTGCTCTCGGTCACCCGTGATCCAGAAATTCGGCCTTGCAGCGATGGCTCTTCAGCGAGAGCCCACAACACAAGAAGGCTCTGACCTCGCTCACATGCCAGAGACGCCACAACTATGCCCAAAATTCCTATCCTGCCATAACAGCCCTTCTATGTGCAGATATGTGATAATAGTGATGCATCTTAATTAGCTGTCGCTGCTGTTTGTCCATCTGCATGAAGCCATAGTTTTCATGCTGCAACAGCGACACGCTAAGGCATCAAACCGGGGGGTGGGGGTCATATACTTCACACTTACAGAGGATCTCTGCTCAATTTCCGTCCGTCAAACAAAGCCCCTTTAAAATGGCCCGACATCCCTTAAAATCAATTTAATAATGTTTCTTCCTGGACCGTAAACCCAGCAGAAGGAGAGAAAGCCGCCAGTGGGTGTGCAGAAGCGTGCTGAGCGCTGCCTCTTTAAATTGCAGTTAAGTGTCATCTCGCACGCACCAGCCTTTGCTGAGTCATTGGGTTCAGTCTGGCTCTGTAAGCCCCACCCAGCAGAAGCTCCCATTGGCTACAGGGTCTGTGCAGCGACTCTTTTGGTTGGCTGCCAGCTCCACTGATCGGCTCTGTTCAGCAGGAGACGGCCCTTAAAGTCAAAGCAGGCCTTGCTGAGAAGCTGGGGGATACATCCCTAACCACCAGTCTGGGAGGAATGTCAGCGTTACTGTTTCTCCTTCCTGGAAAGATATCAATGTGTATTAAATAAAAATATAAGCATGAAAACATTTAGTGTACCAATTGAAAATGTTTGCCAGTTAGCACACTATGGAAATGAGGTGCACTGCTCCCAATCCCCCGCCCCACACACACACACACACGTGGCTCCTCTGCTGCTGATCCTGGCTGCCCGTCTGACACCCCAGGTTAGTAGGACTAACCAGGTGACTCATAAGCCATCAGAGACTTACCTCTAGCCTCAGACTCTCACTGAAGGTGTGACCTTTCAACGCCGTGATGGTGGGGGGTAGGACTGAAGGGGGGGGAGGGGTGAGTTACCTCACATCTTGTGTTACAGTGTGTCACGCTCTAGATGTTGTCACTGTCACTGCACAGCGTGACGCTGAATCACTCGCTGCACTGGTGCCACCCAACACACTTGTGGATCAGGCCTCGTCTTTCTGCTGGGGCCCTAATTTTTTTTCTCCCCTGGGAGTGGGTTGGAGGCCAGAATCTCCCCCCTGGTCAAATGGTGCACCTTGGAGCAGCAAAACCTCCTTCAGCAAAGGGACAGGTTGTGCTGAATCCCATCCAGGAGCTTACTTGCCTGGCATGGGTGGGGGGCAGGGGGGTATTTGATTCCCGGAATCCATTTAAGAGCAGGATTAATGTGTCCTGGGAGAGGGCTGCTCCATCTGCAAACTGGATATACTAAATCAGGGCTGCTGTGTGCCATGCGCCTTGTGCAGCTACTGACAGGAGTAGATGGGGAACAGAGGCACAGTAAGGTCTGAGAGACGTCAATCAGGCACCACACAGATCAGTGTGAGCTGAAATGACCAGCTTGAGGCAAAGGCTGCCCTGTGTCACTAAGTTCAACATACATCTCACATGCAGAGAAGGTCTGGACTCAAACTATATCTGCTCTTAGCTTCTGGAGAACACGCCTTACTTCATTTCTAACAGAGCGCGTTGGGTTCAGGTTTAAACGTATTCTTACATTCTCCATAATTTAAGTTAAACTTAAACATTTATGGGGTACTATGATGCACCATCTTTGTGGAATAATCTTGCCTATGGGTGGTGATAAGGGAGATGATACATTTCAAATGAACTGGGCGGTAGGGCGTCCGTAAAAGAGGCTGGGGTCAGCGCTGCGGATTTGCAGAGAAGCGGCAGAGCAGATCCACTGGAGCAGAAGGGTGATCACATAGGCAGTAAATAGAGGAAACTTCCTTTGGGGTGATGCTGGTATTGGGGTAGGATCGCTTTCCCCCAGTGATTATCAGCCGCGTGACGAAGTCTATGCAACGTGCATAGAAACCACACTGGTCGGAGTTACGGTGTATATGTTTTAGGAAGCTCCCGCATCGTTGGGGGAAAAGATGGTGCGGCTCACACTTTAATAACATGACAGCAGGTTAAAGTAGCGTAACAAGCAACGCCTGATACAGAGAGACGCTGAGGAATTAATAGGGGACTACTCAAAGCCTTTCTGTCGGCTAATCAGCTTGAGGAGAAATTATTTGTGATTTACCAATGACCTCTCCGACCAGCCTATGTAGTATTATTTTGAGTCATTGGGTGCATACTTACACACTTTAGATCCTTGCTCATTGCACATTCATCGACTTCGTTTAATATGAGTTCGATTAGATTCGTTTTTGATATGCTCAAATAACTATGTTTATATTCTTTTTGTGCAACACTTTATGGTCATGTCCAAAAATAATCTATCGTATATAAATAGGAGCAGTTTATCCCACGTCACTACAGTGGCACGGTATTTAATATGCCCTAAATTAAGGTAGTCTCCCCCTTAAAAAGCTTATCGTGCAGTTTATGTCCTGCAGAAATACTACCCTGGTTTTGTAGTTTCGTACTTCCTAGACCGCATGACTGTGTGCATTTAACATTCTGTGGGTTTATTATACATTGTCAAAACTAGTGGGTAGGGGGGACCGTCGTTTTCTCCTTAAGAAACACAGCAGCGTCAAGCTTAAACGAAGGTGACCATGTCACCAAGTAAGAGGAGCCTGACTGCACCCTAAAGGGCCCCGGGGCTGCAGTGGTCGTCAGGTCATTCCGATGCGTCTGTCACAACTCCGGGAGCGATTTTCAGAAGGTATGGGCAAAAGTCATTTTAGACAACACTTAGTCTTTCTATCGTCATTCTTCACATTTTCTATTAACTGTACTAAGTTGTAGAATGAGTCAATACTTAGTTCGTATTTTATGACAATGCTGTACAGGCTAAATAAATAGCTGCTGATAAACAGTGTGGATTAGAGAGAGATATGTTTGCCAAATAACTGGAATATTCACGAAAAGTTAAGACGCGGTTAGTCTTTTCAGTTCCAAAGTAACCTATATCACAAGTGCTTTTCATGCATCAACTGTTTCCCCTTGAAATACTGCTCGTTTTGCCAACGTGAATTTGTACAGCGGACATCTTACAGGAAGCTGTGCCATAACTATTTACTAAGCAACGAAGACAACTTAGCGGGTTCTTTTTTATTCGTGTATGCTGAAAATGACTATATCAAAAATAGTTCTGTCATAATATTGACTCGATGATGTGTACTGATAAAATCAATCGGTGAGTTTTTACAGCTTCATCAACCGAGGTACAAAGGCTGTGTGAACACTACCCCCAGTAAAACTGCCAATTCATGTAAAGGTACTAAGACTTGTACGGGATCGTGGCTACAGTACCAAGTACCACATTACCCCAGTTCGGATAACTTACGGATAACTTTAATTGGCTAAAACTATAGCCCTCGCCTCAATTCGCATTCATCACGACTTGACCGACCGCATGTAATTTTATTGGTTGGCGAATAAAACGTCATTGTAGATGTATATTTTAATTGTTGGTGCTGATGGCTTTCACTCTCTTGAAGTCGCCTCGATTCAGAACTCCGGCATTGGCTAGAAAGGCTGACAATCATTGCCTTTGTGAAGTGGGCGTCATAGCTGCACTTTGACGTTAGACTTTGATTGGCCAGCTGTTTCCGATTGCGTCATCGCGCTGCCAGCTGATCGGAGTGGAGAAGCCGGTTCGAGGGGAGTTGGACTAGAGGCTTGGGAGACGGCGAGCAGACTGGGGAACGTGCGAGATCGGAACGCCGGGCGAGGCTTGTGCCTCCCCCAATTCATACGGCTGAAGTGTCTGATAGTATAGAGTAGCTCAAATGATCTGTGTTAGGTATGAAAACTGCACGAGCGCCGTCTTGTAGGAAGCGGGCGAGTTAAGGCGAGGTTTTTAACCCAGAATTGGGCTGAACTATGAGTTTACTGAGGTTTAAGGTGGGGCGTCCCTAAGAAGGATATTGTGGACGGCAGAATCGCCGGGTTTCTCGTAAGTCCAGATATCTGGCAGTAAGTAAAATCTTATGTTGTGCCGACCGTTTTCTTATCGTTAACGGGCGTATTGAAATTACGAAACAAAAGGTCTGATTACTCAATATTTAACCAGCCTTGCCTGCTTTGCTGAAGACTAAATGCTTTCTTGTTTTATTTAACCATGGCTACTCCTTTAATGTCTCATCGGCTAGTAAAACGGATACATTATAGACTAACTCCTAGGTTTACTAGGTAACTAGAACTAAATTCTTTTTTGAGTGGAGTTGGGGCGATCCGGCACGCCTGGAAGATTACATAAAGCTGACTATGGAGAAAGTGCCTTTTTTGCTGTCAGGAGAACCACCGCCTCCCCCCCAGCTGCGCAGATAAATGTCGGTGTATGTATATAATACTTAAATAACGTAGGAGATTTTAATGCAGCGTCCGCACAAAACTTGAACCCCCGCACAGAGCCACCAGGTAGCGTTTTTTTCTGGTACTTCTTCCTGCAAAGTAAGTTGGCACGAACGGTGGGGCTGGACACTTGTTGGTTTGAGGGTTGCGTGTATCACAGCTGAAAAGCAAGCAGCGATCGGTAATCAGCGCTCGGAGCCGAGGACTCTGCGATCGGCTCGGGTTTAAGTTGCATTGTGCGCCCGGCCGGCCATTATCGGCAGGCGGCGGTCTTGACGCCTCCAAAAACGCGTCAAGAACAAAATGTTGCCAGCGCAATAAAAGCGTCTTAGTTTCCTGCCCTGTTCTTCTGCCAATGAGCCTCAGATGAATGCCGATTCCTGATCTAGCGGGGAAACACCCTCGGCGCAGAGAGCAGCCGGTAGTGGGCGGTGCTGCTCCGCTGCCCGTACCTGTCAGTATGGCACCAACTTCAGCACGAATCCAACAACGCTCACTTTGTCACTGGCGATTATGGAGACTTCTGGAAAACTGGTGCTTCTCATGGCTGCTATTCGTGACAGCTCGGCTGTCTTGCTTTTTAAAAATGAATCAGGTAAGAGGGTTTCAGTCCTCGGCCTGCTTGTCAATGTAGCCGGCGTCCTCCATTCGTCAGTTAACAGCTTCTTTTTATACACGTATGCGCGCTGCATGACACCATATAATTCGTACTTCACTGCATGTGTGTTACACTATTTGATTGCATTGCATAGTCAAGTGTATATCTCCGCTCGCACCGTGCGGTTGTCACCGCATGATTGCTCACTTTCTTAAATCCTCTACTTTGCCTACAGCGTTTGCGGTCAGTGAATTTAGCGTAATGAAGGCGTCCGCTTGCGGCTCGTTGATGGCTGTTCCGGTGCGGGTAACTAAGTAACTAGTTAGCGGAGTAAGGCGATCCGCGTGTAGGGACAGCCAGGCGAATTCCATAAGGCCACACCCTGTTTAATGCGATCTACCCTAAGCACCCCCTTTCCTTTTTTTCAAGAAGTTTCTCGTTTCCGTTTCTCTTTTTTGGTCTATGGTTTTTTTTTTCACTAAGATGTTATCTCCAAAACCCCTTTTAAAATATAAACGACGATTTTAACGAAAACCCGCCGCACCTATCCCGGAGGAACCGCTGTTAGCCTTTCAATGTCGCTCCTGCGGATCAAGGTAAATGGGTTTTCCCCGATTAACCTTCCGTTTCGTGGCCCCCTTCACCTCCCAGGCACGTTTCCTGAGCCGAAGAAACCCACGATCGCAGAACGAGGGTCGCATACTCTGGTTTCTCCGTCACAGATGCGCAGATACTGCGTGTTAACGTGACGCTACATGTACGTATGCATCGTGACGAAGTGACGGGTTTATTAAACCATTAAAGGAAGCGCTGTGGCATCTGACTAGTTTTTCATTTAGTTACTCTGCCATGAGAAGGCTGTAAATGAATGCTCGATGCATTAGGATAGCTATGCTGCAAAAATGCGCTCCTGTTCCACTTGAATTTGAACCCCTAGAAACTGCAGATTTAAAAAAAAAAATCTTTTTAATTGGGAATGGTGATTATCTGAGTTTAATAATACAACACAACTGAATGGAAGTATCTCACCTCTTGCCTTGTTTTTAACCCCACTGACTTGCTGAGGCCAAACAGCTGCATGTTTAGAAATGATTGCTGTCTTGAGAGATTTTGCCAGACTGTTCCTGCCGTAGGACTGCTGGGTTAAACTGCATGTCTGGAGACTAATTCACCGTGCATTACAGCCGGGAATCAAGAAGATTATCTTCCAGCCTTGCGGACTGTTGGGTTGGGTCGGGTCAGCACTGGCCGGCCTGTGCAGCCGCCATGTTTGTCTCTGACAGTGTGGAGCCCTACAGGGCTGGCTGTCTGACCTGTGGTTCAGGATGTGCTTTCCTGTCTGACTGCTGCCAGGGCCCTTGCTGTCACCCAGAAGCTGGCTGCCCATCCTGCTGCCACTGCGGCCCGGCAGTGATCACGCCAGGCTTGTAATGAGATCGCTTTGACCTGATAGATCCCAATGAAAAGCTGTGTAATGTGGCCCAGTTAAGCCAGAATTGGGGTGGGGGGGGGGGGTTGAATCCCTGGGTCGTTTTGTTTTAGCTCCTGTACTGTAAAGAGGTTGCCGTGTTCGTTGAGACTCTCGCTGTTAAGCATCTCGTCCCTCTGCTGGTGTGGAAGATGATTTGCTTGTCGCGTTCCATGTTCCTGGCAAATTTTTGTTCGCCATTTTCCCGACTGGCTGTACCCCCGTGTCACCCGACAGCAGCCCTTCGGTAAGGGGGGGGGGATGTCCGGCTGGTGGAAACGCGGTACTCTAGTGCTATTGAATGTGACGTGTGACTGGGCACTGTTACTGGTCTCAGTTTGTGGCTGGTTGTGCAGGTGGAATTGCCTCCAAAACGTTAATTGAGTTTTTAAAAAGTGAACTTCATTTACGGTTTATCCGGGCCTAATTCTGCCCGGGGAGACACTGCTAAGCTGTTTTAATTTTTTAAATATAAACGCCTGTCACTGTCGCACCACAATTTTTGAAGAGCAGGTTATTGAAATGCTCTTCTCATTTTGTGCTGTCGTGGGCAGGGTGACACGGCGGGGTGGGGGGGGAAGCGGATAGGTGTCAAAAGCTAAATATTTGAGGTGCCCTGGGTACGCGCCTGTCCTATGGGCCTAATTATTGGGTCGTGTCCTTGTGTTGAATTGGCCCGGGGGGAGAGAGGCCTTGCTGTTATCTCTGCATGGCTGGAGAGATTAATGTCATCGTCACCGGGCCCCGTCAGCGAGAGGCCTGCCTCGTCACGCTCCGCAGGGCGCGCCGGCGTTAGTAGGCTGGGAGGTTCCCACGAGGCCGAGTCCTAGGTTAAGGCCGGTTCCGGGGCCCAGCCTGGCTCCATTCGTGTGGCAGTACAGCCGCCTGCTTGTGTGGTGAAATGGCACGCCCGTGAGTGTTGGTGGCAGATTCTGGACGGGGAGGGGGGAGGGAAATACTGACTACTGTGGCTGAACTAGCCTCCACCCCTCCATCCATCTTGGTTTTCGTCGCCGCTGACCCAGTGTGTTGTAATGGCTGTCTCCCTGCTGTGGTTCACTTAATTAACCCATTTTTAAAAGGCTGAGGTGGTGGTGCTGTCCATGTCTGGCCTTGGCTTGCAGTTCTGCAAGGCTCCCTGTATACACACACACACACACACACACACACACACACACACACACTGAGTCCTGCCAGTCTGACTGCCCAATTCCCTACTCGTTATCATCTATCATGGTGGGATATGGTTATTTGTCATGCTGATATCCACCCCCCACACCCCATGTGAGCTAGCTGATGATTTTTTTAACCCTTCACTGTTCGCTCCCATACCTCCCATAGTGCAACATTCTCTCTCCAGGGGCATCTTGATCAGCAGATTGGATTAACATTAACGAACACAGACAAGCTGCTCTCCTAATGCAGTGACAATTTGGGGTTTCCTTTGACCCCGTGTCTCATGAGAGAAAACATGGTAGAGATCAAAATGCTGAACAGGTTCATGGTTTTATTAGGACCAGGGCAAACAGAAGCAGAATTAAAAGGCTGAGATGTGGTCAAGGTCATGAAGTATATAGTCAGGAAAGGTGGGGAAGTTAGTCCTACACAGGAAATGATGGATGGGAATGGACAGAACACAGGGGTCCAGGGGAAACAGGGGCGGATGGGAACACGGCAGGCAGGTCAGGTCTGGGCTACACAGAAGACACACTCAGTATGTTGGCACCAAGAAGAATAAGCCCTAGGCTTTTTTAAGAGACTAATGGCAGGTGCGGTTAATTCTCTGAGCAAGATGGCATTCTCACAAGGGGGAGTGTGACAGAAGCCTCCCCCCGATGGCTTCCAACTGGAGGCAGAAGGAGGTGATGGGGCCAGCCCTGGGATCAGACAGCAGGTTTGTCCGGGTGGTCTTGGTGGAAGGCAGAGATCAGGTCTGGGTCAAGGACATCTGTCGGCAGCATGCATGCCCATTCTTCAAGGCCGTAACCTTTCCAATCCACAATCTAATGTAGCTTCCCCAGCTGACACCTGGAATCAAGGAAACTATGGATGGCAGGCCTCACCATCATCCAACAACAAGGGCAGGGGTGGACCATCTGAGGAACACGAGGGAGCCACAGTGTACCAGGCAGGTTTCAGCATGGAAATGTGAAACAAGGGTGAAATACAACAGATTAGGGTGAGCTGTAGGTGGAAAGTTACAGGCCCCACCTGCTGGGTTACACAGATCGGGTTAATGTAACTGGGTGCCAGTTTGTGGCAACCTAGGAGGCAGAGGTTCTGGGTAGATATCCAGACGTGCTGACCAGGTTGAAGAACAGGTCCCAGGTTGTGACGACAGTCAGGCTGGTGTTTCTGCCTCCAGGACCATTCATTCAAGAGGTGGTGCATCAGTTGCCACACCATAGGACTACTTTGGAACCAGTCATAGACAGCCGGGACAGAACTGGGCTCAGAGTCTCAGGGGAACAAGGGTCTTTGTTACCTCTTCGTTGGTCCTCTCCATCATGCTGCTGGTCTCAGATGGTAGGTAAACTGAGAGAAATATTAAGGACACAAGGAAAAAGTGCAAAAGACCCTTGTGGCAAACTGTGGCCATCTATTGAACACAATGTCTTCCAAAACTCTGTAGAACTGAAAGACCCAGATCATGAGGATCTCGGAAAGTTTTGTGGAAGTCGATAAAAGACACCTTGAATTCAAAGCAAAGAAGAGTGTCCACTAAGCTTGTAGAAGGTTGAGACATTTAGCAGACTTGAGATATTCAAGGTTGCGATGATCAGTGAGTACCTCAAAGGGTTGAGCAGTGCCCTCCAGCCAGTGTTACCACTCTTTCAGTGACCAGCAGCTCCATGTTGTCATAGTTTTGCGCCGCAGGGGTCAACTTTCTGGAAAAGAACATATATGGATGCAATGTCCCCCTCCCCCTGGCATTGGGAAAACACAGCTCTTACTCCCAACTCGGAAGAGTATACTTCAAGGATGAACGGCATCATAGGATTGGCTTCTTGCAGGACTGGCGTCAAAGTGGTCTTTGAGGCGTTGGAGAACTCCCTCTGCTTCCGGGTTCCAGCTGAGAGTGATCCAACAGGCTTGGAGCTGAGCAGTGAGAGGGGCCACCTCAAAGTTGAACCAGCGATAAAAGTTGGCAAAGCCCAGAAAACATTGGAGCTCCTTCACTGTGCGGAGGCTGGGGCTAGTCTCAAACAGCTTTCATTTTCTCTTCATCCATGCCTACACCCCTGAGGTGGATCTTGTAACCAAAAAACTTGAGTGTGGTCTAGTGAAATTCACATTTGTCTCCTTTGATGAACAGGTTATACTGTTGGAGGCACTGCAGCACCCTCTAGACATGTTTGACGTGTTTCTTGGGGAAGGAGGAGTACACCAGTATATTGTACAAGTAGAAGATGCTGCTCATGAAATCTTGAAAGATCAAAGGGCCGTTGGCTAACCTGTAAGGCATTACCAGATATTGGAACTGACCCATAATGGTGATGAAAGATCTTCCATTCATTCTCAGCTCTGATCATATTGACCTGGTCCAGGGCTGAGGGGATCACAGCTAAGGGCTCAGGGCACTTATGGGTAATAGCATTCAGAGCTCATTAATTGATACATGTTCAGAGACTTCCATCCTTCTTCTTTACCAAAAAATCCTGAAGAGATGGGAGGGGTGAACAGGCAGAATATATCTTGTGCTAGAATGTCTTTGATGATTTCTGGCTGGGACACCATGAAAAGTCAACCTTTAGACAAGGATGCCATCAGGTCAATTACACAGTCCAACCTCCAAACTGAAGACATCAACAAAGTTGCAATACTATTCTGGAACCTTGTTGGTTAACTGGTCGATCTGGCCCAGGGCATCTTGCAGCTGATCCTGGAAGTTCGACGGCTCTGTCTTGTTCTTGGCTAGGTATCCTGTTGCGACAGGAAACTCAGGAGAGATCAAGGTGCCAAGCAAATTGGTGGTTTTAATAGAACCAGGACAAATAGTGGTAATATTCTGAGGTTGATACGTGGTCGGGTTCATGAAGTGGAAGGACAGGTAAGTCAGAGAAGTCAGTTCTACACAACAGACGAGGTACAGGAGTGGAGAGGACATGGGGATCTGGGGGAAGCAGGAGCAGACAGGAACATGGCAGGCAGATCGGGTCAGGGCAACAAGGAAGACAAGCCGGAAATGCTTTGTATGTTGTCATACAGAAGAACAATACCTTACACAGTGCAAGATGGCCCAGGCTTTTGAAGGGGGAATAAGGTGGAGTTAATTCATTGAGTGAGCTGGCATTCTCATGAGGGGGGCATCAGACTGTATGCTAACTGAATGTCCCGCCTCTGCCCTATCAATACCCACAATGCCTCTTAATATTATCATCCCCATATTTAATGCCTATATAATGTCTATCATGTACTTCTCTTCACCTTACAAAACATGTCAGGTTGATATTACATCATTTGCAATCTGTACCCTCTCGCTATATTGATGCATAATCAATATATAATCATATATAATCAATTATCAGTACGCTATACCGTAATAGTGATAACCTGGGGGCTTCCTACTACAGCATGTGAACATATTATAACAAGCTGTCCTGCTAGGACACACTAACCACTTAAGGAGTTGTATAAAACATTATTTATGACTACTACATTTGTTCCCTATGTTTGCAATAAGCAGAGTAATTAGCATTGCTTATGTTTGCTAACACAGCAGTTAGTGTTACCTGTGTTTCCTAAAACAACTAGTACCATTTTATATATTTACTAACACAACTATTAGCATCACATATTTTTGTTAACACAGCTAGCAGCGTTTTCTATGTTTGCTAACACTGCTATGAACATTAATTGTGCTTGCAAGCGCAACACTGAGCATTACGTATTTTTGCTGTAACACAGCCATTAGCGTTGGCCATTTTTGCTAACACAGCCATTTGCATTACCTGTGCTTCTAAACACAGCTATGAGCATCTCCTGTGTTAGCTAGCCTCAGCTGTGAGTGCTTATCATGTTTACTAACACAGCTATGAGTATTCATTATGTTCGCTAACACAACTATGAGCATTACCTGCATTCAGGTGAGACTACATTGCTTCTTTATTGCTGAAGTAATTTCTATGCTAATTAGACTCTCAAATAGATAAGGCAGTCTGAGGAAGCCCCCCTCGCAGGCACAGATTTACAGTGGGCTGCCCCCCCCCCCCGTTCCTTTGTGATGTGTTATTCATTATTCATTTATTCCTTCACTTACTCAGTCCAACTCTCCTGTTTGTTTGTCTACAGACTGACCGGGAAACGAGATTCCAGTCAAAGATGAAGGCCGCTTTAGACAAGCATCTTCGTCTAAAGACCCAGGGATTGAATACAGGAGAAGTCACTTGCTTGTTGAGCATGTGCATGTGTTAGCGAGTAGAACAGGGGGCCTGACCTCACGCGACCTCAGCCACCCCAGCAGGTTAAAACAAGGATAACTGATTTGCTGTGTAGGACACTGCCCCTTACTGGTGTTACGGGGCGTCAATCATGCAGCCTGAGTCTAACGGCCCTTTTCTTCCTCCTCTCTTCAAGCTTGTTTAAGGAGTGGAGGAGAGCAGCAGGGCCACAGCAGAGGATGCCAGTCATTGGACGAGGATGGACGGTCCATTGACTAGGTGCAGCTGGGACTCGTAGATGCCCCAAGTTGTCCCCCTTAGAGCTCCCCAAATGGGAATTCTTAAAGCGGCTCGAAACCCGCCCTAGTCATCAACTGTGGTCCTGATGATTTGCTGGCTGAGGCTCAAAAAATGCAGAAAGAGAGAGAGAGAGAGGGAGGGAGAGAGAGAGAGAGAGAGAGAGAGAGAGAGAGAGAAAGAGATGAGGTAAGGCCCAATGTTGGCATTCTCTCTTCCATAAGTCATCTGCAGGTGTTTGGGTTACCAGCAGGTGAGCTCACCTTGTAATAGCATCTCAGACAGTAACAGAGGCAGCACTTGCCTCCCGTGTGCTCGCTGACACGTCCAGCCCTGTTGTTGCCAACTTCCCGGAATGTAAAGGAACTCCCCAACCAGGCCGGGCCCAGATTTCAGGCCAAGCCACTATTCCTGCCACTAAGCCCCATTCAGTGTGTAGTGCATGGGGCCCCCTGTTGGCCACAAACATTCACTGCACTAAGTATTAAATAAACATGTTCCTTATTTAGGTGACACTGAGGCGGCATGTTCTGCTAACCAGCTCGCTACTATCGTTTGACTGAACTTGCTAGCTAATTGTTTAATATTTGAGGTGGGCGTACAGCTGCCTGTATGGGTCTGGAGTCACCATCCTAACGGAACAGGGGCTTGAACCTGGATAGCAGGCTGAGTGGAGATTGCTGTTTGCTACTGAAAATGGCACCATGTTACAAAAGATATTTTGACATCTCTATGTCTTACTGAATATCTCAATGTTTCACTCCTGCTGTTGATTTAGTGCAATCTGCTCCTATAATGATCTCTGACAAACAGGGGTTAATCAAATTTGAACATGCCCAAATTACTGATGTTTTTATTGAATGATCATTGAATGATGTCATTATAATTGGTTGACCACAGAACTGACATTTGATGGTTCCCTGACCCCAAATAACCCTTGCAGGCGATACTACTTGCAAATTTATTATGTCAATCAAAAAATAATAATTAAAAATAATAATCAAACCCCACATGCTGCCTCACGCGGTCATAGATGCCATCACCTCACAAACATCACGGGTGACCTTCATGCATCAGGTGAACACTGCCAAGTCGGAGACGCCACCGCACAACAGTACACAGAATCAATCATTGAGGACAATAACTGAAAGTATGAAATCAACATGGATACCGATATTATGGATTATGGGCTAATCTGGGCACTTAAAATTAATCGGTTATTGAATGTTTTAAATTTTGATTAGGATGAATGTAAAAGATAATTAACCAATTAACAATGTGTTGGCACAGGAAGCTCCTTTCAAAGATATTAATTACCATTTACTGCTAATTAAAATGAAAAATAACGCAGCTTTGGATTAATTCAAGTAAATTCGCTACGATTCAAATCCTCATTCTCTGGCTGCGGAGGGCTGCTCATGCTTAGAAAGCCTCAGGCCCTTTCCAAATAAAATTACAATTTACACTCAAAGTTTAAATTTAAACACATTTAAAACACGGCAAACTTGTCATCCACTAACCCCCAAGGCTTTTTATTTCGGTTTTCGCCACAGCATTCTTATGAAATTAACTTGAAAAGCTTGGAACATAATGAAGTGAGTCGACAGGTCTGTGTTCTGCTTTGACGTTGATTATTCGGATGAGGGGTCTGCTGGTCTTCCTGTTACTCTGGCTGCAGCAGAAGTGTTTGCCATCACTCAGACCGCACATTGGTGTGGGGCCCCAGAGGTTTCTGGGCCCCCTGTTGGCCACACACTGTCACTGCAGCCTAATATTAAATATACTAGGAGATGCTGAAGTAGCATGCTCTGCTAACCAGCTAGCTAGCTGCCATCTTTGACAACTCGCCAGCTACTTATTTAGTGACCTTTTGAGTCGAGTCCCTGAAACAACAAACCTACCCCTGGGTGTCTGAGTTTATAAGAGCCCCCCCCCCCCCCTGCTCATTTCTCTAAGGCTGCCTGTGATCAGAACTACCCCCTGTTGCTTAAAAGCAATTCGGTCTGAAGTGTTTTCATGTTGTGCTTCTTGCAGCATCAGTTTCCCCCGAGTGGTTAACGAAGATTTAACTGAATCGCAGACGTCAGCAGGTTATGTGTTATATGTTATTAAATGTCTGAGCAGAAAAAAAAGACAAATATATTAAAAATTACGCAGCTGTTTTAGCAGGGAACAAAGCTCTTGGAGTCTAAGGCCAATCCAAAAATTTTATGAAACTGCTCGCTCTGTTCAGGATCGGTCAGGATCGCGGGGGGGTGTGTGGGGCCTATCCTAGAGGGTACAGGCGCAAGGCAGGGACCAACCCCAGATGGGGTGCCAACTCATTGCAGGACACACACATACCAGTCAGTCATATATGCACACCTATGGGCAACTTGGCAACTCCAATTAACCTCAACATATTTTTGGACTGTGGGGCAAAACCTTTAAGCCCAATCCTCGAGTGCAAGACTTTAACTTTGCTTTTAGTGCTTTAGTGTTCGTGTTTTGGTCCATGTTTTGGTCATAGTGTTGATCTGTTTTAAGACATCGTGGGCACTACATGTCTGAAGAGGTACTGGAGGAATCACGTTCAAATTTAGCGGATGGGTTTGTCCGAAGTGATGTGTGAATGAGGAAGATGATGCATCAGGAGTATAGGGGCGCCAGGGAGCTTTGCTCGGGTACAGCAGCTGTTGGGCTGGGCTTCTGATGAGTGACCAGCAACCAGTGCAAGATGGGTCTGGAAGTGAATGATATACACAGACACTTTTTAGAACCTGACGTCAGAAAAGCTATACAAATAAATATCACCTCGGGGAATCTCCACTCAGCAAGCAGATTAATAGGTAAGCCTGCATCGTACCATGTATGACCCCCCCCCCTCCCTTTTGCTCTCCTGAACTGCTAAAGATAGACTAGTTGTGCGTTCAGAGAAGCTTCCAGCACAGCACTGCTGTACCGAGCTGTTATTTTGCCACTTTGGCCCTCCCTGTTAGCTTTAACGAGTCTGGCCGTCCTCCTCTGACCTCTCTCATTATCCAGGTGTTTCCGGCCACAGAACTGCCCCCCGAAAGGATGTTTTTCGTTTACCGCACCATTCTCTGTAAACTCTCAGCAGTGTAATACATGAAAATCCCGGGGGGGGGGGGGTTGCGTCTGAGATCCTGGAAGCACACTGTCTGGCGGCAGCAGTCACACCATCTTTAGATTCACTTTGATCAGGCGTCTTAGCCATTATGACACTTATTTGTGCAGTTGCTGAACCTCATGATCCCATCTGCATCCATCAATCTTCTACGGTCAATTTAGAGATTCTGGTTATCCTCCCTGCAAGTTTTTGGACGACAGGTGGAATCCAGAGTACTGGAGGAGGCCCACATGACATGAGGAGAACATGCAAACACCACAGACTCCCAACCATAAAGATATCAGACAGCACTGCTTTTCACTGAGTTACAATGCAACCCCAGCATACATGCCGTGTATGATCTGTTCTAGTCACATGACTTCCTGTTTAGAGGTGTAGGCTGACTGTGTTAAGGAGCAGGCGTACCTGATACACCAAGGCTACGGGGGATTAACTGTAGGCGTGACCTACAATGACAAAGCATGCAGTAGTTTCAGCAGAAACCACATCAGTGGGTCGGTCAACCAACACAGCGTGCTGGTGAGGGTCAGTGAATAGATGAGATTAGCTGTGATGTTCTCTGAAGATATGAGACCTAAAATATGCCTTGAAGTTCATGAGGCACTAGAGCGATTGGATGCAAGCTTGTTCCACCTTCAAGGAACCGTGAGTGAAAAATATCCATTAGGAGGCTTGTGGACAGGGGAGGACTGGCATCAAAATGCAGTGTGGGAATTTACCACTGATGTTGTAAATGATATTTTGCCACCAACCAGTTGTCCAATTAATCATCTCCTGCAATGGACCTGGAAACACGCATACCAATGGCTTGGGCACTTCCGGTATATAGGCTGAATAATTACAGCAGGATTGGGGAAGAAAGACCAGCCCTCACCAGACCGGCACACCAGGAAAATTCCCAAACATCCTGGTAGCCAGTGCACGCCTGGATGTGGAGGATTTGTCAAGTGACATTGTCTTGCTGGCTGTTGAGTACAGGAAGGAACATGATATATCAACTACATGGTCATGATGAGCAATTCGATGTTAGTTGGCATTGCTCCAGTAGGAGCTCTGAAATCCAGCAACAAGAGTGTGAGCTTGATGCGTGTGCGCATCGGAAGCTGATGGAATAAAGAGGACAGGGGCGCCTGTTTCAGCTGCTCAAATACCAAACGTGCTTCTGCGTTAGAATCCTCTGCAGTGTACAGCAAGTACCGGCTGATAACGTATTCTGAGTTTATTGGGTTTAATTATTTATTATGGGATTTAATTGTTCGGGTATATTGCATTTTTTTCTTCAGTGAAATAATTCGGTAAAATAATATTCTCAAGAAGAATATGAAGTCCGTGTCAGGGCTGTGACTGACAGCCGCACCCTCGGTGCCTTTTCTGGTTGGAGCTGAAGGGAGGCCATAGCAGCATCAGGTTGAGATTATACCAGGGAACTGTTCTTGTACCTTGGGGGAAAAAAAGAAAAAAAAAACTTCAGCCAAACTGCACCGCTAATCAGTTCCTGTTTCCGAGGTGCCGCGACAGCAAGTGATAATATCATCACAATGTGCAAGAACAATGTGCAACGTGCAAGAACGCACCAGTTGTGATAGCTGTCTCTGTGAGCTGACGCCTACCAGCCCCGCCCCTTTCTCACTCTCTATTCCCACGTCTGTATTCCTGAGACAAAAAGAAATTAACCAAGTATAAATAATTCTGCTTACATTTTTGCATCACAGCCCCCACTCGGACAAGCGGAACGGAAAATTACTTGAGTTTAGGAGTACTGGAGTTTTCACTTTGAAATTAGATGCATTATCTACTGGAAATAATTGTAATTTAATAATGATATGAGACTTCAAATGTCTTTATTTAAATATTCATTTCTGTCAGGCTTGCGTTTAATATCAATAATAAATATGACCGCATAAAATTAGGAAGCTGACTGATACGGGCAGATTCACACTCGCTCGCTTCATTTATTACCATTCTAGAGTATCTCGTTTTATGTTTAAATGTGTCTCAATATTATACATATGAATCTCTACTGTCAAAATAATCTACATCTACCCACAGAGGCTTTCCACTGGCTCTTCTCACAATCTGGGCCGTGTTTCATGACCTGGTTCAAATCCAATAGACGACCAGGTTCCCCTCCCAGACCTCACAGACGGGGTTATGTGACACACAGACGTATTAGACCCTCTCATCACTCCATAGCGACGTCTACAGTCAGCTGGGTGTCTGTGAGGCTGTGGAATCCAGCGAGCAGCGCTCTACTCCGGGGGTGTTACCTCGCTCCGCGAAACCTGCAGTGAGCGGGTGACTGGCAGAATACACGCCGGAGGAGGTGTCAGTCCTGACCGCTCCTCGGCCGGCACGGGCGCCGTTAGGTAAAAGTTTAAAAAATACAGCAACCGAAATAGCTTTAATATGAGAACAGCTTTGTTCCTCATTGTCATCCTAACCGAAACTTCTCCATCGGGATTGTTTGTTCATTCATTCATTCATTCATTCATTCATTCATTCATTCATCGATTTACACAAACTGATGGATTTTCATGGCATATTTATCACGA
>JAABNY020000045.1:11586447-11601992 GCA_015164015.2 Brevimyrus niger | reverse complement strand
TTCATTCATTCATTCATTCATTCATTCATTCATCGATTTACACAAACTGATGGATTTTCATGGCATATTTATCACGAAATTGCTTCTTACACTGCATGATATCTGATGAAATTACTTCTAAAATAGTGTAGATCGCAAAACCATTAAAAAGCAATATATTACGTCCCCTTCCTCTAAAAAGAGAGCCTGTTTTAGTAATCTATATCAAAAGGATATGTGGTGATTTAACTAAGAAGTGCTAAAGTAGCGAAGCGGAGCAGCCGCGCTGTTAGTTTAGAGGTCGCTGGAAATGGCTGTGCCTTTAATCCACCTTCCCACCTACAGGATTACGATACACGCTGTTCACACAGGAGTGCCTAAAGCGAATAATAAGCAGCAGTGTGTCCTGGCGATTCAAGGCGCCACATTTCGATATATACCGTCGTCAAATAAACTGCAGGCTATATAACAGATGCACCTGTACGACGACAGAGAGAATGAAAGGCAGGGCTTGACTCTACTGTCTTCGCCTGTCATGTGCAGTCCAAAGATTTCTTATTAATAATACATTTTTATTTGTTCAGATCGCAATGTACGTTTTCCTGCGGTCTCTTCTATATCATAATATCCGAATTGTGACAACAGGCGAAAATGACGGTTAGAATAATCAATCATCGCGCTTAATTAACAAAAGCGATAATTAAAACCCGTTGGCATCTCTTTTTCTTTTTCACATTTTCTCACATGTGTATATTTTAGTGAAAAGCAAGAACTGTCTGATATGATCAATCTTGGTAGCAATTTGCACCCATTATGTTACACGGAGATATTTAGAGATGTTTGTTAGTCTCTTTTGGTACGTTGATGTCCTCCGGGGTCGATATTTTATGCATCACTTGACAATATTTTCTCTTGCATATGGGGGCCTAAGTGGCACCGTCGGAGCCGCCGGGGGCACCGCTTCAGAATCGTTCATGCAGAAGCGCTGCGTCCGTCCGGCCGCCTTCCTCCCTGCCTTGCCTCCCTCCGCCCGGCGCGGCTGTGGGCGTTGTTTCGGAGCGCAACGTGGGGGCTGTCATTTCGGTGCCACATTGGCAGGAGCCAGAAACAGCCCCTCGGCTGCAGCTACCGGCACTTGTGCAGCCACTGCCGCTATTGAGATTACGTGAATGCGCCCGATTATATGCGTTTTTTTTTTTTTTTTTGCTGATTCCTTCGTCGGCGCCTCTCCAGCCGGTGCCTCTGTGTCACCTGTCTGTACTTAGATAAGCGCATCCGTTCAGGAAATCCGCTGGAGAGCAGAAGATGACATTTGGAAGAATTTATATATCAACGACGACCTGTCATTAGGTATTTGCCGTTTTATATTACAGAGCTGTGACCGATTCTTACGCGCTGCATTGAACTATGTTTCATCTGAAGAGCAAAAATCGACAATTTTGCCTGACGCCTTTGCTTAACTTGTTAGACTGTTTCATAAACATATTTTTCAAATTAGTATTTTTCCAGTGATTAAAGTATTCTAATTGACATAGTTGGCCTTCCTTATTTCTATAAAAATATTTTGTACGGAAGAATTTCTGGACTCATTTTATATATTAGTTGCGTTTATTTTGCGGGTCTGTGCTTCACTAAATAAGGTTATTACAATTTATTCCGTTGGTCTCTCCTACCGGCTTTCTAAGAAATAGGAGAATAACAAGTCTTCACTTAAGAGGTGCCGATGCACCTCCTCCAATGGGGACTTCTGAAGGATCTGGACACTGAAGTCATTACAGGTTGCGAGAGGTTCATTTTAAGAAAAAAGGAAGAGTACCACAGCCGCTACAGCCCCGACAACCGTGGAAAAAAAGTTGAAGATCATGCAATTTCTTGCTGAAGTCGATTGGAGTCTTGTGTCGAGAGGCAGCGGAGCAGGCAGGCGGGGGCATCTGTAATTCGCGCCCAGTTTTATTATTTTGATTATTTTTTATATATAAATCCCCGCACCCTGGAATGAAGCACAGCGACAATGTGTGACAGAGGTGTCCAGATACTGATTACCACGGTGGGCGCATTCGCCGCTTTCAGCCTAATGACAATAGCGGTGGGCACAGACTACTGGTTATATTCCAGGGGCGTGTGTCGGATTAAAGCGCCGGGCGACAACGAGACCAACCGGAAGAATGAAGAAGTGTTGACCCACTCGGGGCTGTGGAGGACCTGCTGCCTGGAAGGTCGGTTGGCCGGATGGGCGAGTTCAAACCCCATAGTGGCTTCGCCTTCGTCTTATCCATAGAGACGGGGCATGTGAAAGAAATGTCACTAAATCCGCGATCAGTCTTTTGGCTTTTCGTGAGGTGTCCCTTTCCATGCAGCAAGGTAGATTGACGAACTCGGTAGTAGTTTGGAAACAAATTAACGTGTCCGTGTCCCTTATGGGCTCTGCGTGAAGGCATTAGAATTGGAGGCAGCAGTCATTCGCATCTGGAGTTATTCCCGGAATCTGTTATGCGTGCATGTTCTCGGGGAGCATAAATGATCGGTAAAGACCGGGTTTCAGTGGATGCATAAGGTTTATAAGATGTCCTAGACGTTATACTTTAAAATGGAAGCCTTTCACCTCTGCTTCGCCCTATGTCTGCTATCTGTCTCCCAAACTTACTTGGTTTTGGTTCTGATTCAGGGTCTGCATAGCCTATCCTTCATTAACGCATTTTGATGAAGGAATTGGGGGGGGGGCTTTAAATAAAACCAATGAGTCATTTGTACCCTTTAAGTGTCAAAAAATGTGAACATCTGTACAGTACTCACCCTCTCTTTTTATTTAATAGCGACTCCAATGATCTTCGGCACTGAATTATGAATGTTAACATAGCCTAAGTAATGCATATTCGGGTTGTGCTCATCTTGCACAATTACATTATGTTATACTAGCGCTTTAAGATGACTAAGATGATCGCCGTTAAACAGCATGAACCAGCATAAGGGATGGATGTGAATCGTACAGGTATGCCGCATCTGAAATCAGCGCCCAGCACCTATACGCATGTAGTGCGCATCTGCCCCCCGTACATCTTCAAGCGCAGTCTGAATATAACGCCGAAGTGTTTTCCAGTGGTGAGATTCCTGCTTTTTATCTTGAGCAGGAAATATTAAACACATTTATTAAACCTAAAATGCAGCCATTTTAGGTCTTGTTCGGCCCTTATGAAGATAATTTGTTTAAGAAAACGTTACGGCGTGTTGACCAGACTGTATGTGAACCCTATAAAATCTCTGTGAAGATTGTATAGTGATGACAAGAAGGAGGTACCAGTTGGACACTGGAAATGAAGCTTTGATGTCCTGTCATACTTGTCATCCTCTTGGAAAATATTACGACCATGACATGTCGTCAAGTGACGTCCATTTAATCCGGTATAACCCACTCGCCCATTCTCAGACCCGGGCGCAGAATCCCTGAAAGACTAGTTGTCTGTGTGCTAAGCAGGGTTTGACAGAACGTAGCCCACATCTGTGTAAACAACGCAGGTTCTGGATAAGGCTTGCTTGCAACAAATTTATCATCTTGTTTATAACTCGTATTATAAACACAAAATAAATCTTATGAGCGTTTATCTCACGGCACCTGAAGAACGCTTCTGTTGTAAACATAGTTAAATCAACCTCACTTGCTAATAAATACTATATAATACCCTTTCATTGTTTTGAAAATATCTCCTAGGTTTCATTTCTGAAGGACACCATTTCTGAGAAGGAAACACTGGTGGCGGTGGGAGGTGGGGTTGTATGTTGCTTTGATGAAATTAGCTAGGGATTTGCACAGCTGGTGTGACACGGAGCGTGTCTGAGCTGGTGTGAACGCCTCCTACAGTAGCAACAGCCAGAGTGCGGGATAAAGGTGCGGCAACGAGAGGACTCTCCTCTCTGTGAGGTTTTATTGCCTTGGTGTCTTCCCTCTTTCATCCTGTTTCTCACCATAAAGAGAGTAGAATGCCAGGCTGACCAATAAAATAGCGCCTAGCCTGGATGACTAAGCGTCTTGTTTGGCGGGCTCATAGGATAGCTTATTCTTTGGTTAACCAATAGAATAGCTTGGCTGGCTGACCAACAGTGTAATGTCTTTGCTTAACTTACTTATATGACCGTCTCTTGATTGGCTGACCAATAGTATCTTGCTTAGCTGACTATTAGGATACTGCCTTGTTTGGCTGGCCAATAGGATAGTAAATTGCTTGACTGACCAAATGGTTTGTTTATGGCCATGGATGACAGCTATTTAAGGCACCGTTATAAAAACTAAAGGTATGCTACTGGCTTGACCCCTGCTGAATAAAGAGTGAAAGGCCTACCATCATCATAAAATCCTGGTTTGTTACATTATAAAGTCAGTCTAAATGGTTGTTTTGGTTGCTACATTATTGCTTACGATTGCGAAACACAGATTTTAATAAATGCTAATCAGGACTAATTATTATGGTTTCCCCTTATCATTAAAGTGTAGCCGCAAGCTAATTGCAAAGGCATTTCCTCTGTAGACTGATGAAGGTACTGCCCTTCACAGAGGCGTGATGGCGCATGGCTTTTGCAGAAAGTCCGCACTGTACTGGAAACTTCACGAAGTCTTTATTGTGACACTAGGGGGCGACGTTATTATCTAACTGCAGTGCAGGAATCTGCCATGGGCCAGATCAAATGTCATTTTTCTCTTGAAAGTGTAACTTTCCACCAATTCCTTTGAGTAAACTCTTTGGCTTTTTCTCCAGTTTGGTTTCTATGTAGTGTTTATTTTTTCCATTGAAGTGCCAGTCTGGACCTTTTGTCTGGTCGTCCTCCCACGTTGAGTTACTCTACCTGGTTTTGTCTCACTCTCTATTATTTTTTATGGTATTTTTCCACTGTCAGTACATACTACATACAACAACAACAAAATGGATTTCCACCTTTCATCCACTGTTTGGCCTGCATAATACAGGGCAGACATTAGAGGAAATGGACAGCTATTTAAAAGAGGATTTCACAGGATCATAAATGGGGTTTTTTGGGGGTGTCTTTTTCACTCGCTGTGTATTAGGGCTCAGACTTTCCTGTTTGTTTTTTCTATTATTAAAAACCAGGCAGGGAAAATACAGAGACCAGGCAAGCCCAGAACAAGGTGGGGGTCAAATGTCAGTCAAATCAGCGGGGCACTGAATCTCCCAAGGTCCACTCCACGGATCAGGCTTCCTGGACTCTGCTGGAAGGCAAAGATATATTCAACATCATGGTCTTCCAATATACCTCTAAAAGTGTTTGCTTTGAACACATGTTTTTCTGTTAGACCTTAAAGGGGGGAGTGCTTAGGATTGAACCCTATAGTCTTCCATTAGACTCTTAATGATGGAGTGTTTTGGGGGCTTATTTGCTCTTGTTTCAAATCACAATGGAGTGATTTTTATTTCGGCATGACGCTAGGTTCTGATGTAATTTTTCAGTGAGGTGCTTTGGTCCTGGCCAGAAGCTCTAGCTAGGATTTCTGGGACATACCTGTTTGGTTGGTGGGAGCATGCCGTAGTGTCAGGTCTGAGCCTGAAAACACACCATGTTCAGTTGGTATGAGGCATATCTTTCAAGTGATTTTTCTCCTTTTTTTCAGCTTGTTTATAATCACTAGATGCTGTGCCGCTCTTCGTTGATCCAGCTAACAGGGACTGTATTTTCATTTAGGGAAGCCATTCCCACTCGGGTTGCTGAGGTAGAGCTGTAGAATATAGATAGCAATATGCATGATCTCTCACAGACAAATGCACGCTCATCCGTAGAGTACCAATTTGTACTCAACATCACTGATTTGCCTCCACCCACCGCAGAAATCAGTTTTAAAGCACAATGGACTTAAATTGTGGTTTTCTCATGTGCTTTCCAGCAGGGGCTGTGGTTCTGGCTGTGCTGTGATTCTGGCTGCCTGTGAATGAGGGAGCTGTCTGTGAATGAGGGAGCTGTCTGTGAATGAGTGAGCCGTGTGCGAATGAGATAACCGGGCTGAGTTAATCGGGGGCAAATTGTAAGATTGCCTCCGCAGACAGCACAGGAAGACGAGCCGGAGATACTATTGCTTGCTTTCTGCTTTTGAATGCCTTGGTGTACATTCTGGAATCACAGAACTGAATGTGAAGGCTGTGACTCGCCAGAGCCGGACAAATTATCAGCAGTGCCTTTTCATTGGCATAGCGAGAAGCGGCAACTGGGCACAGGGATGAGAGAAAGACTAATCGATGTGATGTGGTCTCCACGGTGCGAGCTTCACTTTCTGTGGGGACCTGGGCAGCCTGCTTTAAATTAACCTGGGCATTTAAATATTAACGGACTTTAATTCATTTTTTTTTCCCGTACAAATGGGAAGCCTTTGGATGCTAACCACAGGCAGGCAGGCTACGATTCCTGGACTGGATTCCGAGAGAAAGCAGGAAGAGCCTTTCCGGGCTGTAACCTATTAGGGTCGCCCATCAGCAGCCTTACCCTGTTGGCTGTGCCGTGATGCCAAGTGTGGGAGCCAGGTTTGATTTGTTCCACATCACCCATGAGGCTGCTGCTGTCTGCTCTTTTATTAAGGGTCACCAGTACAGGGTGTCCCCTTCACTCAAATCTTTTTGCACTGTCATTGACGTGTTGAGACACCCCTCCTTCGGCTGAGAGCTGGCTTGCGGCTGTGCGAAAGGAATCAGCCAATCAAACTCTACAAGTGGAAAGTGAGGGAGACCAGGGAGCTGGAAAGGCATGGAATGTGGAGAGATAGTGTTTCACACTTTCCACATAATTCCCATTCTCTCCATCTTCGTCTCAAGCCACTTTGCTCTGTGTCATTCGCAGCGGTGACAATCATGTGACCAATGAGCACAGGGAAGGTGATGCATTAAGCAGTGTGTGTGTGTGTGTGTGTGTGTGTGTGTGTATGTAATTCAGTTATACATTACTTTGTGGGGACCAAATGTCCGCACAATGTGATAAAAACCTGTTATTTTGACGCTGTGGAGACCACTTTGTCAGTCCCCAGAAAGGAAAATTCAATTTAATAAAAATCGGAATGCAATCGAAAAACTAAAAATACCAAAAGACTTGTATGTTGTTTGATTACTTATGGTTAAGGTTATGGTTAGGTAAGATTGTCATTGTTGGGATTAGGGTTTTGCCGATAGAAATGAATGAACAGTCCCTACAAAGATATGAGTACAGGTGAGTGTGTGAGAGAGAGAGACCATTATGCAGGTCCCCACAAAGATCTGTGCAAGCAATCAAAAAATGTATAATGCCAAAAGTCTCGTATTTTGTATGGAAACTTATGGTTAAACTTAGGTCCAGGTAGGGGTTAAGGTCATCATGTTGGAATTAGAGTTTTCTCCATAGAAATGAATGAAGAGTCCCCACAAAGACATAATCACTAACCTTTGTGTGTGTGTATGTGTGTGTGTGTGTGTGTGCATGATGCCTCGGCGTCCATGCTTATGGAATGGTATTGGGAACACACCTGCAGACGTTTACAGCCAAGTGCTGCGTGGGAGATTAGCTGGGGATAGGGGGGGGTGGTTCTACATGAGATGGGGGTGGTGCTGGTTACTGGAGAGGGTGGGGGGATGACTCACTGTCTGACTCACCGTGTCGTTCATATGAGACCTGGTTTCATTCAACTGCTTGAATCGCTGTCCACATGTACACAGGAATGCACACACACACAAACCACAAAGAACCACACACACACACCTTTCAAAGAGACACACAAACACACCACAGAGTCACACACCTCACAAACACACACACACCACAGAGATGCCACCAAGGGAGACACAGAAATATACACACACCTCAGAAAGAGATACACATTTGCACACACACACACCGAAAAGAGACACATAACCATCCATCCATTTTCTGTAATTGCTTGTCCTATGCAGGGCAAATCTAGAGCCTATCCCGTAGTCACATACATACACCCCAAAAGAGGCACAGGTACACACACGGAAGACACACACAAACAGGCCCGCTCCTCCTAATCTTCTGCCCTACCACACTATTCCCCCGTGTTCATCGCGCAGACCCCATTTAATACCCTGTGCTTTGTCACACAGGTTGTCGCAAAGCTGTGGATTTACACACGGTGCGAAGCAAACCCCGAGCACCGCTCCCAGCGGCCCCGGGCGCCCGTGCGCCGTCCTCCCACCGAGCAGGGCGCTTTAAGCGAGCCGCCGTCTCCCGTTTATCCGTAATTCAGCCCTCGCCACCGAGAGTGCGGAAGACCTCCGGCTCCAGAGGAATGGCGCTTAATTACCTCTCCTCATTAAGCTCCCGGGTCTCTGCTCTGCCACCTGGGCTGAAAAGCCGTTTATGTCACCTGAGCGGCAGATGAATTAAAGCTCTACCCATGCATTACAGCTGGCTGTTTGCACTGAAGCAATTTAGGTGTAAGGATTACAGATGAAGGCTCTTGTGTGTATCTGTACAGTTGTATATATATTTTAAAATCCCTCGATGGTACTACAGTTTCCATTGTGAGATCTGAGCATGCAGTATACGGTATCCGGTACCTCGCACCTAACCGGGGAGATTGCTATGAGCGGCTCTCCTGCCGGCCGGCAGCGGCAGTACGAATAGCTGCCTAAACCGATTATGTCCCCAAAACGTTCACCAGTTGGTGAACAGGAAGACAGGTGACAGACACCCAGTCGCATCACCGATTAGAGAGTTTAATGAACGTGGCGACTTTTAATTCGGGAGATTATTTTACGGGGGATCCACTCAGTCACGTTAGCAAAAACATCAGGATTTGATACTACTAAACGAATATTACCAAAATGTAATAGAGTGCAATACCAAAATGATGCCTTTTTTAAATATTGTATTTGAATAACACCCAGCAACTCTGCTGAGAGTAAGTGCCTGGACGTTGGTTAGATGTAAATAACCTGTAATTTTTAAATAATTTGGATAAATATTTCTTAAAATAGCACACCATAATACATTATTGCGGTTTTCTTTTGAATAAGGCTTACGGCGTTTTTTTTAAGACAGCATGTTGGATGGTGAATCGGTCGATTTCCCATGTTCTCAGTGAAAACGAAAAGGCTTTGCTCTTCGCGGACGTGACAGCACAGTCTGGGCGATTTTATTCTCATATCTGAAAAGCACAGAGGCAAGGCATTTTCTCGACAAAACAAAGCGCTTGAGGTGTGTGGATTCCGGGCACTGACTGCTTACAGAGTTTCCCCAGCTGTCAGGTCTTCTGAGGTATTCAGGTCTTCCTCACAAATTCACAACTGTCAGTATAACACATGAATAAAAATAGGCTTTTAAAAATTCAGCATATTTTTCCCGCTGCACCTGAAAACATTAATAACTCTGATAGGTGGAATTCTGCTTGTATTACGTGTTCTTTGACCACCACCCCGCCGCAGAAGCATGTTGAAAGACCTCCACCATCGCCACCACCCAGGTTGGTTGTCATGAATTTATAAAGAGCGATTGAAAAAGCATCCAGGCGAGTAATAAGAGTGTGGCCAGATCGCACGGTTCAGGCTACGGTTCAGTCTCTGTCGGGTCACCAGCCGGGGGCAGGAAGCGAGCGCGTGTTTATCTGCCACGCTGAGTGTCACGCAAATAGCGCAGTGACCCGCAGCTCCTCGTTAAACCCGGAGCTCGGGAGGCTGCACGTAGGGCGCGCAAACGACCTCGCGCGCATACTCTTGGTAACGCATTAGCACCGGCTGGATGTGACCCCAGTCTTTCTCACTCACACAGGAGCGTTCCGAGGCATCTGTAAGAGGATCGACCACTTTCCGGAGGATGCCGAATTTGACAGGGCGGATTACATACTGCGTGAGTGTGCCGTCGTGACTCTCATGCCACACCCACTGTCCACTCCATTACTTTTATAACACTTTTATAACCCGATTCTCATTGACACACCCTGTCTATTTCGAAACCCTAATTCTGATTGGCAAGTCTTTTCTCTGCCCCTTGACTCTCATTAACACACCCAGTTTGTCTCCACCCCCTAATTCTCATTGGCAAGTCTTTTCCCCGCCCCTTGACTCTCATTGACACGCCCAGTTTGTCTCCACCCCCGAATTCTCAATGGAAAATATTTTCTCCACCTCTTGACTTTTATAGACACACCCTGTGTATATCCACCCACTAATGCTCAGTGGCATTGCCAGTCTGATGTAGCAGAAAAATAACCAAGATGTATTGCTTTCAGTGTCTGGCTTATTGAAAAGGAAATGCTTTAATATAAGCTTCAGTCTCAGCCTGCATGCATGCTGCATTTTAAATGCTTGATTTTGAACACAAACTGTACCATTTTGCATTTTTGATGACCTGTGCATAAAAAGTAAGATTCATAATGAAGTCAGCTTACATTACAGTATCCTGAGGGAAGGGACTGCGAGGTTACATAATGAAAGACCTCAGGGTAAAAATCCTACTTTCTTGTGACTTTCAGCGTCTTTGTACTGGGGATGAATAGCACAGATGCAAAGGAGTTATCCATAGTCGTTTGGCAGTGTGTGTCCAAGCATGTGCTCCGTGTCTGTGTGCATCTGAGCGCGTTGTCTCTGTGTATGTGTGTCTGAGCAATGCCGCCGATTAGAGATGACAGGGATGCCCAACAAAGCAATGAGATGCCCTGCTCCGTGCCCACACAGAGGATCTCGAATGGCTATATAGACACACAGACCGGGCTGAGACCGGGGGCGGCCAAAGTGGGTCAAATGTCTGATAAATTCTTGGTCATTCTAATGTTAGGGTGCGGACCGAGCTGCAGCCAATAATGGAATGCAGCGAGTGACAGCCAATAGCTGAGCAGGGTGAGTGACAGTCACTGAGAGGTCAAGTGGAGTAGCAGCCAATGAGGGGAGAGGGATGTTATGCAAGAGGACTGGCAGCTGATGATTGTGCAGAGGGAGCGTCAGCCAATGAGGGAACAGGGATATTGTGCAGGAGGGCTGACAGCCAATGATGGTGCAGAGAGAGCATCAGCCAATGAGGATCAAGGGTCCCATTGACCTTTGCTATGCAGCTGCCCCAGGGAAGAGCCTTTTCAGTGCTTCGCCTTAACGCAGTGCTGAGAACACGGCTGGCTCACCAATCAGTATGCAAGATATTGATAGTACCCTCAAATGACCATGGCTCAGACACACATGCAGCAATGGCTGATACAGGGTCATTTTCTCAACAGACCTCTATTGGAGTAAGTTTTAATTGCAGCTGACCTGTTCCAGAGGCAGGATTTCTGTGCATCTCTGAGTAAAGGTGTAGGCAGGACTGGCGAATGAGGATAATGGGCCCGGGGGCGGGGCTAGCCACGTAGGCTTGGAGGCTTGTGTTCGCTCGCTCCCTGCCCCCCCGCCCACCCCCAACCACCATACTGAGACATTTTGTAATCATTGCTGCCCTGGGCTTCCCATAACAGACACTCACCGCCTCAATAAGTGACTTAAACCTGGCAAAATAGGGGTGGCTGGAAAATGGAATGAGAGGGAAATATCTCATGCCCCCCCCCCCCAGGCTCTGCAGCATTGATGAGGTGCATCATGGGAGATCGCCTTCCCAAAGAAAAAAAAATGATCAAAAGATGAGGAAAGAAGAAATAGGCAGAGGTTTTGATGCGCCGGAGGAAAGGATTAGGAATGTGAGTGTGGTCTGAATGTTGGCAGGACTGGTCAGCACATCTCAGTGGGTGGGGCTTACTGAAAAACGATATCCTGTCACGTGTCCAGCTTAATGCTTGCCAGTGTCAACCCTAGTTCCCTTAAACTCCAGTTTCACTGAGATCATTCCATGAGGTCAATAGACAACATCCTTGATGTGACTGATGCCAAATTCAACTTTTCGCTCCTTTCTGCAGGTCACTGCGAAGGGGCGGAGCTTTACCTCCATTCTGTTTCCCATTCACAGAAGGGGCGGAGCTTTTCCTCCATTCTGTTTCCCATTCACAGAAGGGGCGGAGCTTTTCCTCCATTCTGTTTCCCATTCACAGGGCTGCCACAGCAACTCATTGTTGCCAAGCCTACCGTGCACACAACCACGGACTCTAAACTTGATTTTAAATTGTCCGATTGTTATGCGATTGTGTGTTCATCTTGCAGTGATGTTACAAGAAGGTTTGCCCTCTTTCAGTACTTCTCTACTTAGCTGCAGAGTTCCCGTAACGTAAACATTAGCATGCGGTTTGCTATGATGAACACCGCCGCTCTCGTTGGCTTGCCACCTCCCAAAATGCCATCAGGGTCTATTTCCACTGAGATGAGGCGTGTGGAACTGCATGCTGTTTGCGGGGCTGTTTCCTGAGTCCTTATTTTCCCTGAGCAGTTATTACATATTGCGAGGTAACCCCATGGGACAGGGGTAGACACGGATAACCCCAAAGCTAACCGGAATGAGGCGGCTTTGGCCAGTTCAAACGGGTGCTGAAAAGGTTCATGGGACTTCCAGTGTGACTGGGAAATTCCTACCCACAGTGAGGCGCTAGTCAGTCATGAAACAAGAAGCTTTTTAAATGTAAAAATTTTATTTTCTGAGGTATGGGAAGGGAATTCAGCAGCAGCAACTCTCTGGACACACGACGAGTTGGTTTGTGAGCTACATCAAAGAAAACAAGCCCCTCTGCTTTGCCCAGAAAGGAAGTTTAGGAAGCAATATTTTGGTGAAAGTAAACACCTCATGTTCACTACTCAGTGTTAACAGGATGTTTGCCAAACACCACAGAAGTACAATATCAAAATTTACTATGGAATTGAATCGGCACCTGTGTGACCTAGACCCAACAAAAAGCTGCCCGTGGTCTTCATAAAACCAGAGTGTATGGTACGCCTGCTATTTGGAAAGCACCCAAGCAGGATACACAAATACGCATAACCTTATGTGAGGGACACAGAACCTGGACCACTGAGCGAAAGGAAAACGTCATGTGGTCTGATGACTCACCTTTTACCCTGTTTTTCTGCGTCCAGAAGGGTTTATGCTTGTAAATAGCCAAAGGCTACTTTCAATCCACAATGTGGGGGGGGGGGTGGAATTGCATGGGCAGCCATATTTTGGGAATCACTGGGTGTGTAATGATCGATGATGTCATTTTACAGCAGCATCATGGCTCTAGCCACAAGGTTTGAAAACAGTTTCCACCTAAAAGCCATCAACTGTCGCCAATTATAGGATTCAAGGACTCTGCAGATGAAACTGCCAGTCACCTACAGACTTTATTATTAATACTCTCATGACAATTTTTTCCCCTTTATTTATTGTTCAGTGTTAAGTGTCATTGTTCTGTTATTGTCCATGTTACATGTTGTAATGTTGTTCTATGTTGTCATCACCGATGCTGCTACTTCCTATCTGTTTTTGTTAATGTACTATTCACCGGTAGCCTGCAGGGGGCGTGTGAGAACCCCTCTCACCATATTAAATACATATGATGATAAACCTAAACTTTTCACTGGAGCGGGTTCACACCATTCCCTCATGATGGTCCAGGATGATAATGTCCCCATACATGCTGCTAAGCAAATTCAAAGCTGTCTTCATGAATGCCAGGGTGGAGCCAAACATCATCTATAGCCCGCCCAGTCCCCAGGTCTAAACATAAACAGTGTGAAGCAGATTTATAGCACTTCCATCCCTCAAAGAAATGGTCCCTTCCAGCCCTCAAAGATTATCTTCCTGAACAGCCTGATGTCTCACTACTAGCAGTTGTGTGATTGACTTGTGAAGCAGTACATCTTAAGCTGTTTTAATATTAATTATTTTACCCCCCCCCCATATCTGCCAATATACAGGCAGCTCTCTGATGTAAGTAATGAGCTCCAGAAACCCTAACCTATGTTAGACTTTAAGTGTGTCGGATTTTCCTTCCCATTGCATTCAATACACCTTATAACAAAAACGCATAAAGCAAAAATATAGTAGTAATATATACAAAAGAACACCTATTAAATAAATGAGAATATGAACTATAAATTTACTTACAGGCATATGTTACCTTTTTTCTGTAAACTATATGAATCATGAGTGATTTTTCTGTGTAAGTCGAGGTCTGCTGGTAAAAGTACTCTCTGTGATTTACTGATAAATAATAGTATGCAGTGCCAGTCAAAAGTCTGGATACAACTATTGGAAATCATTTGTTTTTCAACAAGACAATGACCCAACGCATACCTCAAGGTTATGCATGTGCTTATCGTCTGATGACCAAGGACAGATGTGCTGTGACAAATGACCTGGCCACCACAATCCCCTCTAGAGCTTTGGGATGAGTTGGATCGAAGAGTAAGAGAAAAGTAGCCAACTTGTGACCAGAAATTGTGGAAACTCCTTCAGGACTGTAGGAGAAGCATCCCAGGTGGCTACATCTGGAAGCTGGTTGAAAGAATGTCAGGAGTCTGCAATGCTGTCATTGAAGCCAAAGGAGGCTGTTAGGAGAAGCCTTATATTTGAGATGTTAAATACTTCCTTGGTCTTTGCCATATTTGATATGTAAGGAAGAGGATTTGGGCCACCATGAACATATTATTTGAATTCTGACTTTAATATCAGAATTCTGACTTTTTTTTTCTGAATTCTGATTTTTTTTTTAAAGTCAGAATTCTGACATTAAAGTCAAAATTAAAATGTTATATTCATGATGGCCCTAATCCTCTTCTGTAGATATGTGGTATTTTCTTGCCTGGAGACACCTTGCTACAGGCTGTTGCCAGGTTACAAATGAGATCCATTCCCTAAGTCAACCTGTAATTCAAATTTGTAAGTCAGAAAAACAATAATATAGGCCATAATAATTATAATTATATAGAAATAATGAAAGGTACTACATACGGTACTATACTGTACCTCAAGCTGACAAACCACTGAAGGTTTTCACAAGCGTCACAAAGTAGTGTTATTGGTGAACCACCGTATTGACCCAAAGTTTTAATATAATTGGAAAGAGACTTGTGTAACTGTGTGTTGGGGTGCAGAACCAGTCTACTGTGTTGGGTTTGTGAGTATGAGTCATGTGAAACGCTTACTTGAACCTAATCCCAAATTCCAGCAGCCTCGTGCTCCAGGGTGCCCTGGAGCCCGATATCAGTCCAGTTGGAAAGCTCGCAAGTCGTGGAGGATTGCAGTCTGTTTTGAGTACGAATAGCCCGTGAGTCAGATGTTTTTAAATCAGGAGCTGCTTGTATGAGGTGAACAGCATAGCTAAAGTACACAGAAATGTATTACAAGTAGGTGCGTTCAGACTTTTGACTGGCATCATAACGTGTGGATTGATCAGCATGCGCCTTTGTGAATCTGTGTGCCCCCCCCCCCAGGTGCCCTGCGGGCCTCCAGCATTTTCCCCATCATGAGTGTGGGCCTCCTCTTCATGGGTGGCCTGTGCGTGGCCCTCAGCGAGTTCTACCGGAACCGGCACAACGTCATCCTCAGTGGTGGCATCTTCTTCGTGTCGGCTGGTGAGGGAACCTTGTAACCCCTCTTTCCTCCCTCCCTTTTTCTAAAACCTAACACCCATCACCCCCTCCATCCCATCCGCCGTCCTTCTTCTTCTCTTACTGCTGGCTCATCAACATCATCAC
>JAABNY020000045.1:11555840-11577247 GCA_015164015.2 Brevimyrus niger | reverse complement strand
GGGCGCGGGGCGGGGGCGGGGGGGGGGGGGGGCGGGGGGTCACTGGGGAGGCATGCTGCCGTTCCAGTATCAGGCTGGGTTAATTCTAGGAATTTATACAGTGAAGAGGACAGAGGTCATAAGAGGGTCCATAATTCATACCGATGGGCCGTCCTCATCCTTAACCAATGAAATGTTTTTAATTGCGGCTCCATCTTACTTTATTCCCCTGTGCCCATAGCATCTGGGAAAGCCGAAGACCCTCATGACTCGGCACAGGACAAAGAGGTATATAAGTTGAAAGTATGGATAGGGTTAGGGTTAGGGTGTGTGGATGGATGGACAGAGGAAGAGGCAAACTTCCTTTCAGTGAGACCAGTGGCCCAATGGCCCCACCTCTGTATACGCCCCTGGATGAGGCCTGTCGTTGGGTGTTGCTGATTTCACTGCAACTACAATGACCCAGAACGGCTCCTTTTAACGTGTCAGACTAAGAGTTCCTAAACCATACCGGTGCTGCCCACCGTCCCACCAGATGGCCAAACCACACTCATGGGCACATTGGTGTACAACTCAGAAGTCTGAGGAGGTGGGGCACAAAGGAGAGCCTGGGTCATGCACCCCCTGCACTTTGATTCAATAAATGAATTAATGTGACCTTAATGTGAAGGTTGTTGGTTCAAATCCTAGGATTGACAGAATGATGTTACCTTTAGGCCCTTGAGCAAGGCCCTCCACCCCCAATTACTCCAAGGACTGTAAGACAGTGCTTTTTCAAAAATATTATGTATGTCGCTATGGTTGCAATCATCTGCTAAATGAATAAAAATGTTAATGTAATACGTCGCACTTATGGTTACCCATGTGAAATGTTCCATCGACGCCTATAAATGGCGGAACTCGCATTAGCGAGGGGTCATCTGTGAGCCCTTACTTCCAAAGAGAGAAAGGGAGAATGTGAGCAGTTAAAGCAAAAATAGAGCTTTAACGAGCGGTGGGGAGGCTGGCAGAGGGGAGCGGCAGCTGACTGGCAGGCCTGCAAGGGCCGTGACGGAACACCACCGCGGGGGAGGACGGGGCTCCCTGATCCGCCCTCCTGCCCCCCATCAGTAGCGAGATTCCCCGTGACACACATCGCCGATGTGTCCGATGGCCGGGAAAGGAGGGGCCAACTACATTATGAGAGCCCAGTCAGGTTCAATTATGAAGCTGAACTCAGCCCTGGGTCCACTGTGGGATTTTAAAACGTGGATAGGAATTGGACAACACATTGAACTTAGGATAAACCTTATTTCGATAGCAGGGCTCTGGTTGCTTCTGTGCTGGTGTGGAAGAAAGGGGAAGGAGAGTAGACCTGTTTTCCGCAATGTAGACCATCATGGATTGTATGTGTATATATGTGTCTGTGTGTGCACGTGTTTGCACATGGATTTGTATATACAGGTATCCACCACTTTACGAATGCTTATATTTCACCACTTCGCTTTTAGGAAAGACTTACATTAGCATCTGCTTTCACTTACTGAAAGAAATCCAAAGAGGAATTTCACTTTTATGAAACAAATTTGTGGATAAACTGTATAGGCTGTGTTCGAAATGTCCGCTTCCCCACTAAACATTGCACTATATAGGGAGTTGGCCGTTTTTGTAGTGCTGTTTGAATTCACAACTGTGAATCAGAGCAAGGCACGGCAAAATGTAGGGTGTTTTTCAGTAAGCTTACTTGACCGTACTTG
The DNA here is from genome assembly GCA_015164015.2 of Brevimyrus niger. NCBI lineage: Eukaryota > Metazoa > Chordata > Actinopteri > Osteoglossiformes > Mormyridae > Brevimyrus > Brevimyrus niger. Next base: position 11,575,532 of record JAABNY020000045.1, on the reverse strand, counting down.
TGTTCTTGTGTACCTGTTTTACGTCATATTCTACTGCCAAAGACCAGTTCCAATACCAAGAACAGAAGTACAGAGGGAAGTCAATCATATGATCAATTGCACCCCGAGTTCATTCATGGGAGGCAGGTCAGCAAGACCAGTTTTGTAAGGAGCAGAAGTACAATCTGTGCATTCTTGATATTGAGAAACACCTGTAGTGCAGCCTGTCATGTCAGTGTTGGAACAGTCTGAACTGTAATTGTTAACCATTGTTAAGTAGCTGGCTAATAGCATGTGAGCTACAACACTGGCAGGGCTGCTACTGCTTTGAAAACAAATGGCTATTTTAATGTATTTGATTGCTTTACATGAATAACGTTAATGCACAATATTATTAGATAGTTGCAGTCCCCATAATGCTTGTGTTAGTGGATACAATTCAGTAAAGTAAATCAAAGTTTTATTTTTATTTCAACATTGTGAAAACATGTCAATTACAGCATATACTTATCCAAAAATACCAATCTTGGTGTCCATGTTCTGGCGTGTTTAATCTGTCACAATGCTAACAAGAAGTACAAACATTACATAAAAAAATACAATAAACAAAAAAAGTAAATTTTTATCATCGTTTAATGCTAGATGGATATTTGTTTATGCGACAGAGATAACAATTACGAATATCCGGCGCATAATTACGTAGCAGCGTCACGCACCCAGAGTCCGAAAGCTGTCTGCACTTATCCCCTAGTGAGTGTTCTATGTAGTGAACACTATATAGTGCGTAAACAAGTGGACATTTCTAACACAGCCATAGTAACGCGCCACATATAGACATTTAGGAAGACAACAGACCGCGTATACGACACTGGTCCCATAAGATTATAACGGAGCTGAAAAATTCCTTTCGTATACGTCTTAGCCGTCATGATGTCATAACGCGATGTCTCACATGTTTGTGGTGAGGCTGGTGTAAAGAAACCTATTTCGCTGCCAATGTTAACATGTTCCGCATACAGTTGTACGCAGTATATAATACTTGATAATGATTCTAAACAACTATGTTACTCGGCTATGTATTCATCATGGTGACACTGTACTATTTATCGTTGCTTAGGCTATACCATAGTAGGCTAAATCATCTAGGTTTGTGTAAGTTGGCCTGACGACGCGTTTCTCGGAACGTACAGATGTTGTTAAGTGACGCATGACTATATTGATTCTGGTAAGTGAAACAACAGTGTACATACATTTGTACTTTATACAGGCTGTCCATTTAGAATATAATTCCTGCTCTTACTATATTTTAGTGTTTTTTTCGGTTTTGTGTGTTATTTGGTATGATACGGTAGGTTTTTTTTCTTTCTGGGGACCCTAAAAATATTCCCACATAAATTAATGTTAATTGTTTCTTCGCTTTATTGTTTCTATCGCTTAGCTTAGAAAAGGTTTCATAGGAACGCTCTACTTTCATAAGGTGGATGGATACCTGTATTACATTGTGAGGACTCAGTGTTCCAACAATTCAATAAAATCCAGACTTTTTACCCTGTGGAGATATTTTTCCGGTCCCCGTAAGGAAAGACTCAATTTTAAAAAAATCTGTGATTGCGATCAAAAAACTAAAAAGACGAAAGTCTTGTATTTTGTTTGGTTACTAATGGTTAGTTATTGCTGGGTAGGGGTTAAGGTTGTCATAGCCAGGAGTAGTTTTTTGCCCATAGGGATGAATAGAGAGTCCCCACAAAGATACTGATACCTAACCTGTGTGGTTGTGATGCTTGTGTGTGTCATTAATGGGACTGCCATTTTTCTGTTGACAGGCAGGGGGCACCAACAGCCCAACCTATCACCTGTCAGCGGTAAGTAATGGTCATTGTTTTGTTAGACTCAGTGTATGCTACCATAAATGGATTTTTACCAAAGGCTTGGGAATTAGTATTGTTTAAAGAGTAATAATTTCAGAGGCAGCCCAGGGGTTCTCGCTGAGCCTGTTCCAGAGTCTCGGAGTAGCAGATGCAGGCCGATAGCTTCGGACAGCGAGGCACCGCACTGGTAGGTCCCCTTCCTGTTAGCAGTGGCTGCAGCACAAGAGGCTTCTGGGGAGGAGGCTTTGGTCCGTTGCCACGGGCAGCCAGCTGCCGCTAATCACGGTAATTTGGGACACTCTCTTGTGTCAGTGGGGTGTTCTGGTGCAGATTCACCAGTATGGGTGGGACCCTTGCATGTGCGTGTGTAGGAGAGTGCGTGTGTGCATGTGTGTGTATGTGTATGAATGGCTGTGAGTAACGGTATGAGGGGACATGAGTGTGTTTGTGTGTGTGTGTATGAATGACTATGACTAATGGCATGAGGGGACATGTGCGTGCGTGTGTGTGTGTGTGGGGGGTGGGGGTATGTATACATTTCATTGTGGGGACATGTGATAAGGACCTGTTATTTTGATGTTGTGGGGACCATTTTTTTCAGTCCCAACAAGGGGAAGCTCAATTTATTAATAAAATCTGTGTTTACATACGAACAACTAAAAATGCCAGAAGTCTTGCATTTTGTTTGGTTTCCTATGGTTAATGTTAGGATCGGGTAGGGGTTAAGGTTGTCATTGTTGGGATTAGGGTTCTTCCATAAAGATGAATGTAGAGTCACCACAAAGATATACTTACAGACCTGTGAGTGTGTGTGTGAGTGAGAGAGAGGTGCATGTCGTTTTTTGTTGATTCCCCTTGGGCCGATTTGCAATTCTTCAGATGGTGATAAGCGCTTGATGGGGGGGGGGGGCGCTTTCATGCTTTTCACTTGCCTTTTGCCTTCAGAGAACAATTGAGCAGTAACCCCCGATAAGGTAGGTCAAAGCTTTATACTGAGAGACTGGCTACAATACAGGGATGTGTGTCTGAGGAGGGGGTAGTCAGTAAGATACCCCCGCTTCAAAAATGTTCCCTCTCATGTGACAGCCAGCAGCTACTTGTTGTACAGCCAGATCCTCCCCAGCGTGAAAATCTTCCCTCGTGCCACCCCCCTTCCTTTGTGCTTATGCTAATGCTGCAGCCAACAGAATAAAAACATGAAATCAGACAAGGCAAAGCTCCAAAGAATTTCTCGACAGTCAAGAAAAGTGTTTGCGCCTTTGGAGGTGTCAGTTAACTCCCTCATCGCAGAAGGCTATCGGTTGTAAAAGCACATTGGCCCACCGCACCCTGGCCAGTAACAGCACCCCCTCCCTGTTGGAAGACTGCACATCAGATTCTCCTGCTTTAATATTTGAGATTCAATAAGATAAGTGTATGAATGAATGGTGCATCTTTTGTCCATGTGGTGGAACCAGAGCGTAAGGTGAGGAGAGGACAGAGAGGTAATGAGCAGAGATACGGACAGTGAAAACGAGCCACTTTACCGAAGCATTAAAGCAGAAATGCTGATAAGTCACGGTGCAGTTAACGAACGGCTAATTAGGCTAAATAAATGTGGAATGCGGGTTGGAGTGAATCCCAGCAGGCAAATCACACACCAGGACAGGAACCTGAGATTCTTGCAAGTGATTGTAAAGCAGCTTTATTGTGAAGCTGATCATATAGTGGATGCCTGACTTCTAAAAGTCTTTTTTCCAGCTACAATAAAATTTTAAACTTCAGCTGGAAATCAGACCCGGAAGTGTCCTGGTGTCTTCAGTGATGCTCCGAGGATTGATGGACCTTATGGCTGATTAGAATCATCCTCATCACGGTTTACAATCATCACACATCAAACACATATACAACACGCTTATTTATTATTATTCCCTTCTGAAACTGTTCATTTATTTCTGTAATATTACAATATTCTGGTTATACTTTTTGTGTACTATGTCTTTTTAAAATGTATTTGCACCATGATTATTTGTTTGCACCTTGTCTGTTTTGCTCTGTTTGTATGTTCATAGTTTTCCCCCCACAGTTCAGAAACATGCCAAGGTGAATTGGAGTTCCCAAACAGGTGTGCGTGTGAGAGTGAATGGTGTACGAGTGAATGGTGTGTGACTGTGCACTCTGATGGGTTGGTGCCCCATCCTGGGTTATTCCCTGCCTTGCACCCGTAGCCTCAGGGATGGGCTCCAGACCTTGCAACTCTGAGTAGGACTGCAGTTTCAGAAAATGGATGAATGGATGGATGTATGGTCGTCTATGCGCAACATTCTTGCTGCTTGAAAGCGTCAGAATTTCCCCCTGGGATTGATAACATTCATCTTAAGCTTAGTCGTAATAAGTCATAATAAGTGGCCTAAGCCCCTGAACTTGTGATCAGGAGATCACTGATTTAGGCCCTGGTCTTGGCAGAGTTCATATATGTCTGTGGGCCTTTAACACCCAGCTGCAGAGGTGCTGTGTGCTGGCTGACCCTGTCATGTGACCCCCAAGTTTGCTCCCAAATGTATGTGTGTCTCACAGAGAGCAAGATGGAGTAGGTGAAAAGAGAATTTCCCCACAGGGACTAACTAAGTATCGCTATTCTATATTAGCTTCTTCAGTTGCATGTATAGGTGGTGTGAAGGTTTGGCTATTACCATACAGTGAGGGAAATAATTATTTCACCCCCTGCTGAATTCATAAGTTGACCCATTAATTAAGAAATGAGAAATCCGTAATTTCACTGGTATGTGTATTTAAACAGCAAAAGATACATTATTAACAAAACAAGCGAGAATAAAATCACTGTATAACAGTTACAAACCAATTTGTCTTTTATCTATGGAAATAAGTATTTGATCCCATACAAGCCAGCAAGAAAATAGGTTAAGTACATGTCAAGTACACAACACAAGTAGTACTTAATTAAGTATTACCGGATACCAAGCCATCATTGTCATTTAATGGCATTACTTTGTTAAATAGTACTCTTGGGTCACTAACTTGTCTACATCCTCAACCTTATCACCAAGGTAAATACCAAAGAGACATCTAAGGACACCAGAGAAACGATTGTTGACCTTCTCAAAGGTGGAATCGGCTACATTACCATCAGCATGCAGCCTGGTGAGAAAGTGACAAATGTTGGTGGAATTATTCGCAAATAGACAAAATAGCTGTCATTCTTCTATCTCCCTCAATCTGGGGCCCCAAGGAAGATTTTATCTCATGCAGCATCACTGATCCTGAGAATGGTGAAGGCTAACCCCAGATATACACGGGACAAGCTCATTAATGATCCCAAAGCAGCAGGGACCAGAGTCACCAAGAAAACCATTGGTAACACATCCTGCCGTTACGGTTTGAAATCCTGCAGTGCTCGCAAAGAACCCCTGCTCAAGAGGGCCCATGTTCAGGCACGTCTGAAGTATGCCAGTGGACACCTGGATAATTCCAATGAGGCTTGAAAGAATGTCATGTGGTCAGATGAGACCAAAATTGAGTTGTTTGACATCAACTCAACTCGCCATGTTTCAAGGAAAAAGAATGCTGACTATAACCCCAGGAACACCATCGCTACTGTTATACACAGAGGTGGGAGTATTATGGTTTGGGGGTGTTTTTCTGCCAAGGGTACAGGACAGCTGCGCCACTTCGAAGGAAAAATGGACGGGGCCATGTACCGTAAAATCTTGGATGAGAAACTCCTTCCTTCAGCCAGGGCACAGAAAATGCATTGCGGGTGAGTCTTCCCGCAAGACAGCGACCCTAAACATATGGCCAAGGCAACAAAGGAGTGATTCAAATAGAAGTACATTTAGGTCATGCAGTGCCCTAGCCAGTCTCCAGACCTTAATCCCATAGAAAACCTATGGAGGGAACTCAAGCTTTGTCTATCCAAGTGACAGACTAAAACCCTTTTTTTCTTGCTTGTTTTGTTAATAATCTTTTGCTGTTTAAATAAATATAGCAGTGAAATTACAGACTTCTCATTTCTTTATTAATGGGTCAACGTAAGAATTCAGCAGGGGGGTCAAATACTTATTTCCCTCACTGTATACTCTCCATGTTCTGATTTATGCTGATGTTAAAGGGCTGAATTGTATAATATGTCCTTCTTTGAACAATGGTGGACACACACCTGGGTTTTTATTTGATTTTTTAAAAAAGGACTTGAATGATGTATGACCCAATTCACACACAGTTCCGGTTGAGGGCTAGCCACAGTGGGAGTCTGCAGCTAAGTCCTTTCCTGCTTGAGGAAGTGAGAAGCTGCACACCACATGAGATGACCAGCCTGCCAAGGAGCCCTTTTGTCAGTCTGGCTCCCATTAGAGGCGGGATGCTGCGATCCACTACAACAAGTGTGAAACACCGTGGTGGAACAGAGGGGGTGGTAATGGCTTTCAGTGGTAGGAGCTCCATTGTAACCACTCGAATCTGAGCACAGGGCCAGTGGTATGTTTCCAACTCCAAAGAAAACACAAAGGAGGTACATGTGAAGAATAACATTTAGTAGAATGAATTGTACATGTAGAATGAACTGTAGTAATCATGTTATTTATAAAAATCCTGCTGTCTCTCTGCGGTATATTGAATTCATGGTTAGTTTGCCACCTAGTGGCAAATGTTTTAAAATATCAGATTGGTACTCTTTGCAGTGCAGAACTGCACTGTATGTAAAGTGCATGTATATGACCATATATATGAATGGCTCCCCCCTCATATGTATAGCCCTCAACTTGTTCTAGGTTTCACTGTGGTCCTGGGGAACTACAGGGTTGCTCAGTTTGGTCAGCTGGCTGGCGTGAGATTTCCAGTTAGAGACAAGTCTGAACACATGTTTGCATTTATGTAAGAGTTTTATAACATTGTAAATAGCCTATAGGGTTTGCAAACTATCCCAGCGCTTTTGATGTAGCTAATTTGAGGTTTGTAATTGAATAATATGGGTTTGCTGTAAGCGTTCTTGCAGCAGCGTGAGTGTCATGTCAGATGTGGGAGAGTTGGCATCCCTGGAAGTACATTTTGTATCACTGCACTGTCATATATGATGATACACAATAAAATCCACTTGGCCTGAGATTATCATGAACTAACTTCGTTAGCAATAACTATTTACTAGCTCAGTGCTGTCAACCACAGCTCCGGCACCTGTATCCTGAAGCTGGATAACTAATTGGATTTTAACATTGTTCCCTTACATTTAGCCCATCTTAAATCTGACAAGTTATCTGGCTAAGCAAGAAATCCTGTTTTGTGATACAGCCCCCAGGTGTATTGTACTTATGTTCAAGTTTATGCCAAATGTCTACACTTCCTTATTCCTTATTGAAGAAGCATGTATTGAAAATTCACAGCTCTGTGTGTGTGTGTGTGTGTGTATATACATATATACACACACACACACCGGTTGGTTTAAGGTTGGTAGTGTTTTAAACAGTTTTCGGATTAAGGACCAGGAGGAATTGATGTAACTTTGACAGACTGCACTGTTAGATGTTCTGGCAGCGCCTACGAAAGAGTAAAACGGCGCCTGAGAAAAGAATTAAGATTTTAAGTCTTTACAAGGTTTGGGTCTATTTTTGTTATGTACACTCCACATATGTAGGGGCCGGTATAAAGCGTTACTATTGAAGATAGAGCCGCCAATAAATCAAGAGAAGAAGGCGACGGCGTCATTACGCATGACGTTGGGCTGCGTGCCCCTTGCAGTTTGCCTTGGAAACCCCTGATGTGTCTCAGAGCTGTCCGCCATAGTTCTTTTCAGAGATTTGGTAGTTACACAAGCGGCAATACGGGCGACGGTTAATTCGGATTTTTCCCCCCTTAAAAATAGGACGTTAATGCAGTATTTTCTTTTTGGGATTATAATTAAAATTTGTGGGTTACTTCGGGGAGGGTTGTGTTTGAGGTTTTGATGTAAGGCGGATGCGACGTTTTTGGTAGACGGCCTTTTTTGTTTTGGTGAGAGGGGAAAGGGAGGCCATTTTAGGCCGCTCTTCCCCCTGCTTTCTCTCCTTTGTCACATTTCAGCTCCTTAAGCTTTTCACCCTCCGCCATTACCTGCGCGGACACGACGGATTTCTAGAGGAGTACCGAGGACTTGCTTAAATTGCTCGACTGGACTGTGCTACGTTCTGGGGAGGGAGAAAGAGACTGATTTTGAAGTCACGGACGCTGAGGGGAGGCCGACATTAGCCGCCATCGCGGTTCGGACTCCGGCTACCCTCTCTTCCTCTCTTTTCAGTTTCGTTGATTCTTGGTGTCGTTTGGACCCAACTGGACTCTTTTTCTGCCAAGGATCTGGAAGACCGTTCGCGGCTTTGATTACTTTACACTGACGGACTGCAGTTGTGGAAGTTTTATTTGAGACTATGTCATTTAATATTGGTTTACTTTTTATTGGTGTGAATGTAGTTTGATTATTCCCCCGCCACCTTTCCTTCCCACTTCGATTAATTAAGAGAAGAACATTTTACTCCTGCTGACTCATGTTGAAACATCTACATTTATAATGGTTATCCATAATAACTAGCCAGCTAGCGGTTGTTGGCAAAACGCTGGTTGAGTGATCGCGGTGCGTTCTCTAGGGTTTGATTGTACGTTGGATTTTTTCCTTGCTAGGCCAATTCAGCTAGTGTATTCTGATTACACGATGTCCTGTGTGCATTATAAATTCTCATCTAAACTGAATTATGACACGGTCACGTTCGATGGGCTGCACATTACGCTCAGTGACCTAAAGCGACAGATAATGGGTCGCGAAAAACTCAAAGCCGCCGACTGCGATTTGCAGATAACCAACGCCCAGACTAAAGAGGGTAAGTAACACTTTATTTGTATATTCAGTACACGTTGTAAAATGGCGTGGGAGGTCAGTATATGCCTACTAAGTAATCATGTTTACAGACAATTCGTATGGAAGGTTGGACTTGTGATCATAACATTACATCTATTTAGCTGACATGTCGAAAGTAAAGCTTACGTGCATTTTTCGAAACGGCGACCTCTGAATATTTTGATGGATCGGTTTTATTTCGGTACCTTGTGATGCTTAAGAGTCGGTTAATTTTAGTCCTTAAACGCCAAACGTTGTGGTTTAACTTGCTTGTTCCGATCGGCGCACGTGGGCTCGCGAGCGGATCCGGTCCAGCTGGTTTCCGGCGACTGTTTCTCGCATTTCCTCGGGAGGGTAATGTAGTAATATGTACTACTTGTAATTGGTAGGGTTGCGTGAGTTTCTATATAATTGTCTTCCTGTGGGGCGCTGAGTGTGTTGGCCTTGTTTTCAGAACCAATGTCCTGGTTATACTTTCATGGAATTATAGTTAAACACATTTATCGTCGCTAATACAAGATTGCATTGAACGTTATGTGTTTAAAATGCCGGGACCTTGTCACGGCGACTAGAGTTTAATTGTCCGTGGCATTTTTGGCGCATGCGCATTGCATCCCGTCCCTGTGCAAACTCGTGCTTCGGGAATCCATTTTGCGTGTCAAAGTCTTGCCAAACAGTTGCGGTGTTTTCCGTGAACCAGCTGACGGCCTGTAGGAAACCTCTTTGTGCGTTTGAGTGCATTTCCCCACTGTAGCCAAACAGTAAATTTCTGATATGTCACTTTCTGTCACAATTTTCTCTGATGTCGTGAGAATAATCGAATGCGTGCTCATTTGATCCGTTTCTGTAGAGTACACTGATGATGGAGCGCTCATTCCAAAAAACTCCTCAGTCATCATCAGAAGAATTCCTATTGGTGGAGTCAAGTCCACAAGCAAAACATATGTCATGTAAGTGTGTTTTTTTTTCCTGTGCTCACACGTAAAGTTTAAGGCATGGAAGCTTAAACTTCAAATGTTCCTGCAGTTGATGTAACCCTCCCTTTTTATCTGCTTTGCAGTGACCGCTCTGAACCTTCAAGTGGACCTTCTAAAGCAGTATGTAAAAAACACTCACCTTTTTTTACTAGATATTCTACTGTTTCTACATTCTTACAAAGCACTTTATTCCTATAGTTTTAGTATGGGAAGCAGTGTATCCTCTGAAGCGTGTGCTTCTGGTGTTAGAATGTTGTATCTTTTTTGTATGGTAAAGATATGCATAAATGCAATTAATTTTATGACTGCACAGCACTGAACCCTGTGTGTATTGTTTTGTGCATGCCGTTGCACTGTATTTCATATTGGAATATCGTGGGTGAAGCACACAATGTACAGATTATTGTGTAATCGATCAGATCATGTGATTGTGGTATCGAGTGAACATGATGGCACGTTCAAAGTTTGTCTGTCTTAAAGTGTTACATTTTGTAAAAGCTGTTTTTTTTTTTGTTTCCTAATAAAAATGTATTGAGTCATATTTTTAATTTCACCTTGTATTGCACCGCTCGGATGTCTGACTCGATGCTCTGAGGATTTTTGCTTTTTTTTCTGTGGTGAGGTTACGCCAGTCTTTCACAGAGAGAATTGAATTTAACCACCAACTGTTGTTTTTCCAAGATGCAGCAGCAGTTTGCAAGGCTCAAGCATCCAATTTTTTTTCCCCCAAAGTGTTTATGACAAAATACCAGAGGCACTGAATACACTTTGTATTGTATATTAAAATGACACTATTGAAGGTCAGATTCACACCCGTTTTTGGAAACATTTTATGAAGTCAATTTTGTTGCACTGAAACAGAAAAATGGTAAAAGAACATATAAGTGTTTATGAACTGACAATGTGCTGGTTACTCTTAGCATTTTTAAATTATCCTTGAGTCGTGAGCTGCCTTTCATCCAAGCTTTTTTCTAGCTTGAATCTAATGTTACAGATATCTAGATGATTCCGAGATTCAGCACTGGTTAAACTGTTTTTTTTTTTTTTTTTAATCAAGTTTTTACTGGGCTGAAATTCAACGTGAAGCTGTAATTCTAGTATTACAAAACAATTTGGAGGAATGGGGGGATATGTCCTTGTTGAAAGTCTTGGAAATGCAATCATGTGGCTTTTGGTGTGAATTGACCTTTGGTCCTCAATTATGATGCATTGTCTGAGCCTTAGTTTGCCAATTATGATTAAAAGGCAATGACTTAGGGGTTACTTTATGATTAAAGGCAGCTTGAGAAATGTGTGTATTGAACAAACAAGTGTGCGTTTTCCTTTTTTTGTTTTCATTTTTATTTGAATGATGCTAATGCAAGTGCCTTGAAGTATAAACCTAGACCACAATAACAGTCGACCTTCACGTTCTGTCGGGTTGTTTCCTGGGTATTTGATGCGTGTACTGTTTACCGACGCTGACCAGTTTTAGTACTGTGTATCATGCAGAACACAACCTCTCAATAAAACATCTCTCTGCAATTTCTGAGCACCTCTTGCAAGGTCTTGTGTGTTCACTTTTAAGTGAGTTCAGCACAAAGGTAGGCACTCTCATCGGGGTGTGAGTCGACTACAACGGACTTTAGGCGTGACCTTAGGCAGGTGTGACCTGGTCCGTGCGATGTTCAAGAGGAGCCAGTCTGTAAATGTGAATTTTCAGACTGCCTCCCAGACCTAATATGTATCACCTCTTCTGAGTGTGACTTAACCTTGCCTCGCAATGAGTGCAGTAATGTGTAGGTTTTGGACCTTAATTTGATTATCACATTTTTTTTGTAAGCTGGTGCCAGATTCAACACAGTGTTATGATTAGACCCATTTCCAGGTTTTTGTGACAACCTTGACGTTTAACGCGGAGGTAGTCGTCTCTGGGACATTTTTTTTCCCCTCCTCGCTTGCAACTGTGCTTCAGGAATTAGTGATAAGCTGTTACATTTGCATTCATAATCTACCTATTTAAAATTATGATTTCATGTAATGGTGAATCCGATTTGGTTAGGGGACTTCAAAACTTTTAGCTTGAAGTTATAGATTTTTAGTCTGCAGCACACTGGGCTTAACCTTAACATGCTGCAGTAAATAGTTCCTGCATGTTGTGAAATAGATGCTGCCTTACTGTGGTTCACATTGAGTGTGCGAAGTGGAAGATTAAAAAGTTTAACTGAATCAAAGTTGAGCATAAATATTGTTAGTGAATGGGAAAAACTGCACCATGTTTTATATAACCCTTTTTTATTGTAGGGGATTTCCATTTTACTGCCTTTTGTGACTCCAGGGCTGCCGTACAGCGCGTGTTTTGTGTGTGTGAAATCATGTTGTATCATAGCATTAAACTCTGTTTTCAATTTTCTGCAAACAGATCGATGATTCTGCTGCTTCAATTACACTGGCCCAGCTGTCTAAGGTACTCTCCTTCCTGCGCTTTCTGTCAATGCTAACTCCCCGTCCTGTACTCCTGCTGACGTGCATCACTTTACTGTAAGGTGCACCCCATGGAATTGACACGGGTCCCAAATGGAAATAACTGGGCTAATGGCCTATGTGCGGGCCACAGTGTTATTTGGAAGTGTTTGACGTTAATGATTTGGTCTGCTGTGGATTTCACTGCTCAGTTATCTCTGAGGAGGAGCCGTCTGCAGTACAGCATTCAAAACGACATCCCATTTCCCCTGTAGCATCTGGTGTATCGTTACACTGTTTTTGCTTTACTGACTATTTTTTTAAAGCCTTATGAAAGTTTTATTGTATTTCAAAATGTGCCTTTTTATGCCTCAGTGAATTGCTTCCGTTTCGAAAGACATTTCATTTTGTTGGACACTAATGTGTGTGTAGGTATTGTGGGGATACTGACTGGCAGTGGCCAAGTAGTGTGCAGGGTGGTTACTCGGTTCCTCTTAACCACCATTGAGTGAAACTTGGCTGATCACTATTGGGCTGTTTTGCTGTGCAGTATCCCCTGTAGGAAGTGTGAGGGCTTTGGTGTCTGCCCAACTGTGTGCATGTCTGGTCCTGTAGAGAGCTGACCCTGTCCCAGTGTGGGGGTGATTTTGGCGGAAAGAGCAAACTTTTTCAAAGTGTTACCAGATCTTGGATGAAGATTTGGGCATTTTATGGGCCAGTTTTGCCATCGGAACAGTGACATGATTTTCTGTAGTCCTTTTTTTTTTTTTTTTTCCCCCCCCCCCCCTTCTCTGAACCTTGGTACTGGGCAACACTTTAACCTCTGTTTGAATATGTGCACTGGTTCGTTAGAGCAGCCTATGACTTTGTATAAATGTCCGATCATGGTGGATTTTTCCCTCATTTTTAAAATCATAATGCAGTCAAATGACATGCTGCGTCTGTGCAAACAATCCTATGTATGTTGCTTACAGGACTGTAGGTGATTCAGCATTAATGCTCAAACTGCCAATAGTTGGATGCCACTCTGATCAGTTATGTATACAAGTCTTTAAGATAAACCTTTTCAAGATGGACATTTTCTGCATCTTTGTGACTGGGTGTGACTTGAGATATTAAAATAGTTTGGTATTTAAAGTCAGGTCTCTGAAAAGCCCACATTTTAATGTCTGCATAGTTTTTAAGACCCATGACTTAATAAATAAATAAAAATCCCCTGGTAAATGCCTCCTGCCCCCCCTTCGCACTAAGACTTGTTATTGGCTGTATAATGTCCTACACATGCAAATGTTTGCATTGGATATTAAAAGCAGGTTAACAGTGTGGCATCCATCTTACACTTGTAACCCACCTTGTATGGGGAGGGCTTAATGAAAAGTGAGACCCAGCTGAGCGGTCAACAGTCCTAACCCACCTGCAGGGGTGCCGCTGAAGGCTTTGTAGCCTGCTGGTCTGTCTCTGCTCCCCAGATGTTCGGCTTTGGGTCCGTTAGCTGCTCTACAGGATGGGACCTGCTCACTTTGATAGCTCTATGGAAGCAGTCTGTCTTTTCTTGGTCCTGCTTTTGTAAATAAAGATTGTTGCCTGTTGCACAGACCGCCAACCTCGCTGAGGCCAATGCTTCTGAAGAAGATAAAATTAGAGCTATGATGTCACAGTCTAATCACGAATATGATCCCGTTCAGTAAGTATGCCGTTATCATGTGACGGACACCCCCTACACCACCCACCCCAGATGTGTCGCGGTTGTAATAGGTTGTCTTCTCTGCAGTTACATGAAGAAAATGGTGGGACCGCCACCTCCAAATTATACCTGCTTCCGCTGTGGGAAAAATGGACACTACATACGAAACTGTCCAACCAATGGGGTAAGAGGATGTCGCGTGACGTGTGGGTTTCTGGGTGAGCTGTGGGGTTCCTTGAATCAAACCGCACACAGATCTCTACTCTTGAGTCAGCCTCACTCCGTCGTACCTGCAGGACAAGAGCTTTGAGGCACCGCAGCGTATCAAGAAGAGCACCGGGATCCCACGGAGCTTTATGATGGAGGTGGATGACCCCAGCATGAAAGGCGCCATGTTGACTAACACTGGCAGATACGCCATTCCCACCATTGACGCGTAAGTGTTCTGTTGTGTCCGGTGACCTCTGCACCTCTCATCTATAGTGACTGAGATTAGGAAAGCCTGTCCATTTACCAAGTCTGTCTATGGAGTGAAACAAGCCTACCCCCATCTTCTGGGTGATATAGAGAGGCCTATGCCATCGGCAAAAAGGAGAAGCCCCCGTTCTTGCCGCCAGAACAGTCGTCGTCCTCGGAGGAGGAAGACCCTGTGCCGGACGAACTGCTGTGCCTGATCTGCAAAGACCTGATGACTGACGCGGTGGTCATCCCCTGCTGCGGGAACAGCTACTGTGACGACTGTGAGTCCCCTACTAGACGCGGCTTGCTTGGCCCAAGTGTGGGCAAGGAGATGGTGATGGGTGATGAAGCACAATCATCTCCTCTCCCTTTCAGGTATCAGAACATGTCTCCTAGAATCCGAAGAGCACGTGTGTCCCACCTGCCACCAATCTGATGTTTCTCCTGATGCTTTAATTGCTAATAAGTTCCTGCGACAGGTGAATATATTCATTTGTTGCCTTGAGCTAATTGGTCAAGTGTCTCTTGAATGTAAATACTGATATCTGCTCACAGTTGAGTGTTGTCAGAGTGGCGGTGAGAGCTGTATGTAATTTTAGTGCATCCTGTCATCTCGTGGGGGCCAAATGTAAGACAGTAAGTCTCCCACCAGGCTGTTAATAACTTCAAGAACGAGACCGGCTACACCAAACGGATGCGCAAGGCTCCGGCCCAACCGGCCGCACCTGTGGTCCCACCCCAGCCGAGGGTTCAGCGGCCCGTCCAGCCAATAAGGCCCCCCACATCCCGGCAGCAAGATCCGTTACTGGCTAATGTTCCCCGACCCACGACAACGGTCACCCCTCCCCCGGCAACCCCTGCAGTGAGTGCACCAGGGACACACGCGGCCGCCACCCCGCCCACTGCTGCGGCTGGCACCCCCTCCATGCCGGCTGGTGCTGTGGCAGGTGTGCCGGGTTACAGCGCTGCCTCTCCCTCCCCGCAGAGGTCCATCAAGCAGGAGGAGCCTGTGCTCTCCAAGTGAGTCTTACCCATTATTGGTCCAATTATCTCTTGCCGGGTTTGGGATGCAATCCTGGGATCTGTTACTCCTCCCACTACAGCTTTTCATCCATAACCAGGTTAAACTGCATTGAAATTAAACCATTTTTTTTGTCTCCCATCTCAAATATTCCACAGGGAGCTTGAGAATGTCCCATCAGCCCCCTCGGTAATGGTGTCAGCTGACCCACCGTTGACATCCCCCGTCATTCCAAAGGTAAGCGCATGGCAGGGATGTTACTTGAATCTCCGAAGGCGCTTCTGAATGGTCATTTAAGTTCCTTGTTTTTCCCTTCATCTGCAGGGATTTCACGTGCCAGTGATGGATCAACCGCACTCCCTTGGCCATTCCATCCCCAGAACAGGTAAGATCTTTGTGAAGGATCCTGGGAAATGTGGCCGTTCTGACACCTTTTAATGGTGCTCGACATTCACGTGAAAACTGATCTAGTGGATTTGACTCTGCTTTCCTGTAGGACAGCTAATTCGACCTAACCTACCCAGACCCAGCAGACCTGCCTGGGACACGTAAGTCTCCTGAGTCTACATTCAGTTGAGTCATTACTACTGAAGATTTGCATTATATAAAAATGTTTACATTCTCCCTTCCAGGACTGCAGGCAGAGGGCGCTCTCATTCTGACCGTCCTCAGCGGCTGCCGGCACCCCTCCCAGTGCCGCCCCCGGTCTACATGCCTACCCCCTCCCTCTTTGCCCCACCACAACATGCCATGCCCCAGCCGCCTGGCCTGGCCCCGCAGCCATACCCCCTGCAGTACCCAACAGGGCAGCCACCTGCCACCAACTACAACGTGCCACCGCCCGTCTACCCACCAGCCCCGGCTGCGGTGTCCACCCAGTGGGTGCCCCCTGGGGCCCAGCCCCCCATCGGCAATCCCATACCCCAGCTTGGGCCGGCACCTTTTCTGTCCAAGGAAGAGTTCTACAGACAGCAACGCAGGTTGAAGGAAGAGTGAGTTTTTAAGCTGTTTATCTAGTGCATTGATGATCTAAAGAGTTTCTCTAAGCCAATGGCCACACCTTATTGGTTTAATCTTTTTTGTACTTTCCTGTTATAGTATTTCATTGATCTTGTGTTTAAAATATGATGCCTTGATAAAATTTGATGTCTTGTAGTAATGATGACATGATGCCCTTGCCTGATTTAACTGTCGAGTTTTATCTCCTTCCTGTTTTCAATAAATAGTTCGCACTGTCAATTCATTGCCAGGGAGAAGTCTAAGCTTGAGGAATTCACCAATGATTTTGCCAAAGAATTACTGGCGTACAGGAAGATTCAGAAACAGCGGCGCTCGTATTCTAGGTAAAATGCCTTGAATTTTTGCTGGAGTCTGAATTTTCTGAATTTCCCATTTTTCTGTGTCTGATTGCCTCTTCAAACCTCCCTCTTTGCAGATCAAAGTCTCCCTATAGAGGGTCATCATACAGCGAGAGCTCCTACTCCTACTCTAAATCACGATCCAGGTCCCGGTCCCCACGCTCCTACTCCCGCTCCCTGAGTCGTTCCAGGTCTCGGTCCCGGTCCAGGTCCCGGTCCCGGTCCTACTCCCGCTCCCCATATGGTCGGCGTGGAGGTCGAGGCCGCAGCCGCAGCTACCGTTCCAGGTCCCGCTCCCATGGCTACCACCGCTCCCGCACTCGTTCCCCATCCTACAGGGGCCGAGACGGTGGCAGCACGAGTGGAGGGGCTTACCGTTCACGGTCACGCTCGCCGGCAGCTTACAGGAGTCACACCCCGCCAAAGAAGCCCATGCCTCTTCTGCAGCTTGATGGAGATCGCAAGTACGTGAACCGCTACCGGGAACCACCTCCCTATGATGCCAAGGCATATTATGGCCGCAACATTGACCAGGGAGATCCATTTGAGAGGGAGAGGTACAGGGAATGGGAGAGGGAGTATCGGGAATGGTATGAGAAATACTTCAAGAGCTACAACAATCCACCTGGCAACATGTCTCGAGGGAGAGCTCCACCGGCGGGCAGAGAACCGTTCACTCCAGAACGGTTTGCCCCACCACGGCCCAGGGAGAACTCGCCGTATGGACGCGGGAGAAGGGAAGAGTACTCTGCTCCCGGCCAGAGCCATAGCTTACTCCCAAGAGGTCGTCATGGGCCACAGGCCTACCAGGACAAATTTCTATTTAAGGAGGGACACGGCATTGGAGGTGTTGGCAATGCAGGGAAAGAGCCGCAGAAGGGCCCCAAAGATAGAGAGCCTAGTGGGAGTGGGAGTGGCCCTGGAGATCCCAAAGGCTTGAAGCACAAGAAGCACCGGAAAAAGAGAAAGGGAGAGGAGGGAGATTCCTTCAGTCACTCAGATTCCATGGATGATGGGAGGAAGGAGGACCGGAAGGGAGATGGGATGCTGATGGCCTCCAGTCGTGATGATGCTACACCAGTTAGGGATGAACCCATGGAGAGCCCAACCGTGCCCTACAAGGCTACCTCAGACAAAGACCGCAGGGAAAAAGTCAAAGGTAAAAGTGAGAAGCTGAAGCGGAAACCGGAGGCAACTGCTCCTAAGAAGGAGTCATCTATGAAGACTTCAAAGTCCTGCAGGGAGAAAGAAGCAGACCTGGATCGTGAAAAGTCACCCCGCTGTGAGCCAGCAGTCAAAAGAGCAAAGGACGACTTCTCTCAGAAAGTGGATTCTGGCAAGCAGCACACATCACAGAGAGAGGAAAAGGCTCCACCAACCCGAAGGGTGGTACAAAAGCCCACAAAGCATAGCCAGGAGCCCAAGCCTGCAAAAGAAGAGCCAAAGGTGAAGAAAGAGCATGTGAAGGAGGCTCCCAGACATGACAAAGCCCCCACCAAGGACGAGAAGCCCAAGACGGAGACTGAGAAGGCCATCAAGAGCGAGGATAAGGCGGCCAACAAAACCACCGAAGCCAAACCTGAGAAGAGGAAACGAAAAGAGGAGAAAGTTCCGGAGAAGGACCCAGATGTCGCTCTGGTCAAATCACCCAAAGTTGAAGCGACTGAGGTAGCCAAAGGATCCCCAAAACCCAAACCCAAGCCCGAGGGTGAAAAGCCGCCTGCAGAGAAAGAAAGACCAGCTATTCGACCTCTGATGGAGAAGGAGGTAAAGCCTGTGCCTCTGAGAAAGATCAAGATTAACCGTGAGATTGGCAAGAAGATAGGGAGCACAGACAGCGCACCTCTTGCAGAAGAATCTCCTGATGGTGCTGGAAAGAGCAGACCTGAGAAGACAAAGAGCAAGATCCGTAGAAAAATACCAGCTCCTGATGGCTCCAGCTTGTTGGTAGATTATACCAGGTAAGACCATTTTTATGAAAATGTGAAATCTGTGACTTGTGTATATATACAAGGTGTTTTATTGCCTGTTAGTTATGAGGACATTTTTGTAATGCTTTGTGCACGAAATGAATGTGACGTTTCTCTCTTGATTTTAGTACAAGTTCCACAGGGGGAAGTCCCATCAAGAAGGTCGAGGAGAAGCAGGACCTGAAGAAAACTGTGGTGAAAACCCTAGAGGAGTATACTAATGACAGCTCCACTCCCGCAGAAGATGAGATAGTCATGATCCAAGTTCCTCGCTCCAAATGGGAAAAGGAAGATTATGAATCTGAGGACGAGGAAGCCAAGGCATCCTTGCCCCCGGGGAAGGACAACTCCACACCTGCCCCCGCTGCACCTGAAAGCACAGCTGTGAAAGCCAATGACAAGAACTCACCGCAGCCAGAACGAGTTACCCCTGCTGCTAAGGAAACGGTGAAGGTTGAAGTTGTGACAGAAACGAAGCCTGCAAAGGTGTCCCCTCCGAATGACAAAGAGAGGGATAAAGAGAAGGAGTGGGAGAGAGAACGAGAGAAGGGGAGGGAGAGGGAGCGGAGCGCTGCAGAGAGGGAGTCTGCAGATAAGAGAAAACCTGTGGTCCTGAGCACAGACAGAGAGAGGAACAGAGAGAAAGAGGGAGAACGTGGCGGCGACCATGGTAGCGATAGAAGCAGCTCCTCTGCTTCTCACTCCTCTAGGGACAGGCCTGCAGACAAAGCTGATGCAACATCGCGGAAGCCTGGCAGTAAGGAAGGTAGCTCTGCTAGCTCGGACAGGAGACCAGAGCACAGGCCAAGCCAAAGGGACCACTCTTCATCAAAACCCAAAGACAGCAAACCCAGGGAACCTGCCAAAAGGCGGGAGTCCCCACAACCCTCAAAGGAGCACAACCAGCCTCCCCGCAATAGAGAGAGAGAAAGAGAGAGGGATGCAGATGTGGCAAAGAGGGGGTCGGGGGGGTCTGGGCCCTCAGAGTCCCGCAGGTCAGAGCCCTCAGAGTCCCGCAGGTCAGAGCCCTCAGAGTCCCGCAGGTCAGAGCCCTCAGAGTCCCGCAGGTCAGAGCCCT
>JAABNY020000045.1:11520821-11533414 GCA_015164015.2 Brevimyrus niger | reverse complement strand
CCTGTATCTAACGGTCATGTGAAAGCATCTGTCCTCAAGCAGCATGCACGTCATCCACATCAACAAATGTCATATTTGTGGGGTATTAAAATTGACGAAATGGACACGCTTTCCCATTTCTTTGCCAATACTTTTGATAGCGTCTCGATTTCAGTATGCTCATTCCTGTTTGGCTTGAGCTGGTTAATTTCCCTGAATATCTGTTAAATCGCCAGCTTCCCCATCCTTTCGCTTGCTGTTGTCACAGCTGTAGCTCTCCCCTATTGTTCTTGCCTCAGTGCTGGTGCTGGCTGATGATGATAGCGCTGTGTGTGTATGTAATATCTCAATCAAAGAACTCCGACTCTTCCTATTCTATTCGCATGATCACAAAATCAGTTGTGTATCCGATCTGGCACCAAATATGAAGGTGACTCAAATCTGATTTGAAACGGTCGGATTTCTGTGTCCTCGGCCCCAAAGACACCAGACCTGTGTCGCTATAAGGCAAAAAAAATATCCGATTTAAGTCACTTCATCCTGGTAACGTGAATAAGTAAAGCAAGCCAAGACCCCAAACCCACTATGGTTTGTCGCCTCGCTGCAGCTTCCTGCTGCTGTCTGCTTAAAAGTACAGCCCTTACAGCTGTAGAACTGGTGACCACTTCCTATGGTGATTTTTGTTAATGGTTAGTCCAGAAGTGTTGGTGTAGGAAAACATGCTTAAGCTAATGCGGCTTCTCAATTTTGAGTGGAGACTGGCAGTATTAGCTAAAGTTTTATCATTCCTGCTGAGGACCTGTTAAGAACCTAATTAATGCCTAATGAATATTGATGAGAAAGGTCAGGGCCGTAGGGACAATATATGTAAGTTGGTCAAAACATTGATTTTTATTATACAGGTTTTAAGACCAGTTGGTAAGAGACTCGTGGGGACTAGCATTGTGTGTGATTTGTGTCTAGTTGATGCCTCTGCAGGTCCTTTTGGTATCCCCTGTCAGCTTTGGCATGGAGGGTTAGCAGCTCGTGTTCCTTCAGGAATGTTGGCACTGACATGGAACAAATGCACCCGGTAATATGTCAGTGCGTCACTGCGCATAAAGGTAGTGTGTTGAGCCTTGAGCTTAAGCAAGGAACAGGTATGTTGCATCTTGTGTAAAACCTGCTTTATGGAAGTTTGGGGCCCATAAGGGACAGTGTTTGGATTACTGGCCACTGTGTGCATTGGTTTGGACTTTAGCAAGGACATTTGTTGTAATGCTGGATATCACTGTCACACTGCTAAACACCTACAGCATTGCAACTGCACTTTATGTACACTCTGGTGTTTTTCCGTAATATTTATTTTCTGTATAAAAGATTGCTTATTATATTGTATTGTTCATTTATACACTGTGTGTGTATACATGTACATGTGTGATACATAATCACGTACACACGTGTGTGTATATATAAAACCATAAATATATTTATAATTATACATAGTATGAACATATGTACAAAACACTTGTATAATTTTTTTAATATTTACCTTTATATGTATAAATATAAATCCATATTTATATTGTGGATTATACATTACTGCTCAGTATTGTTCATTGTGACTTTACATATTGTTGTTTTTATATTGTTGTGCTTGAGACGCCATCGAACGGAACCGAATTTGTTGTATGTGTTCGCTGATATACTTGGCCGATAAACGCGATTATTATTCTGATATCATGGTTTCACTCTAGTTGCTGTTTATTGTTGTAATTAAGCAGTATACCCTGTTAAGATTATGGAAATCTTTCTCCCATTTGCTAATTGCCTTGACTGAAGGTGAGGTGGCAATAGACCGGAGTGGCAGGTGTAGATTCATGGAAATTAGGCCTGTTTGTTGAGCTAATAGCGGTTTTCCTGTTCAAGGACCCTGCACAAGAGGAGGACATACTGTTGATGGAAGCAGGGAGGACGGAACCGACAGAGAGAGAAAAGAAGCTGGTTTGAAGGTAACACGCGAAGGTTCCGGGTTTTGTGGTCCTTCCTGCTAATGATGGAGAATGTGAAGGATCTCACTGAAGATTTTTTTCTTTACCTGCCCGTGGATGGGGTCTAACGAGGTTGGCATGTTATTCTCTACTGTGTTAAAAAGCTGGTGTCATTCTTCGCAGTTTCTGCGCCGCAGAGAGGCAAGGCCTGAATTAAGGGTCGCGATACAAAGGTGCCTATGCTGAGCTTGAGAATAAATCAGCGGCGTCAGTCGCCGCTTGATCCTTCACTCGTTTCGGCGACGGTTTGGCGTTTATCTCCATGCCCCCGTGTTTTATCTTGTGCGCACTCGGGCTTCGGCCTCTTCCACTGTCGGCAGACGTCGGTCTCTGGGTGCTCCGCTCTGGTGTGTTGACAGGGGAGCCCATGGTAAACTCAGGGTGTCTGCTTCCATGGCGGCTTCCGTTTTAACGACGGGTTGCTCGGAGTACGCCGCTGCATCTTTAGCATCTCTTCGCCGAGAGTGAAGGATGGGTTGCCCACGCTTGTAGCTGCCACCGGGCTGCCAGATTGGGAGGCAGGATCCTGACTAAATCCATCTCGATTGACTTGAATGGTTACGGTCACAATTTTTTTTTTTTTGTAAAGCAGTTGATTTTCAAAATGTGCCGCTCCCTCCATGGCCGGTCGCTCGCTGAGCATGACTGGCCATGGTTGTACTTAACTGCAGCTGGTCTCCATATACAACCGGATACGCCAGCGTGACAGTCTGCCGCCATGAGCCGAGGCCTCGGATTTTACTAGAAAAAGGAATTAAGCGGCCGCCGCCATCGGTGGCTGTTTTCAGTTCCGCTCCCTGACCATCCACACCACAAGCTGGAAAGCATCCTGAGCTCAAGCGGGGGAAACGCTTTCTCGGGAAACTGTCAGAGCCGCGTCTGATCTCGGCACAGAGGCCCCGAGTGTGTTTACCAAATTGTGCGGCTGCTGCTTGGCGACGGCGGCGGCCTGGGGCCGTGCAGTGCCGAGGGGAGTCGTTTGTTGTTGAGGGCTCTGTGTGCGAAATGTTTCCCAGCCTCAGATGCACTGGAACAGCAAAGCTCATTCAGTCGCGTTTTCAGAATGTGTTTTATTCTTGAGGGTCCCTGAAGGGATTTTTCGTTTCGGGCCATGCCTTGAAGTCGGGAAGCTCCCCCTGGGACTTTGGGAAGGAACGTCACCCCGAGTTGTCCACTGATGTTTTTGGGTGGCTTTCTGCTGAGCTGATGTTTGGACGACGATGTCACTTTGTGTGTGTGTGTGTGTGTGTGTGTGTGTGCGTGCCTATGCATTCCAGTGTATCTGTCTGCGTGCGCCTGGCCGCATCTGTCTCGGTCTTGCTGCTCGTTCAGGGTTTTCACCATTAATTGCAGACGTGCTGGTTTTTGTCACGCATGAACAAGTCAGTCGAGGAGCGCTCCGTGTCCTTTTGCATGAAATACCGATGAGGTCACCCTGCTGCAGCTGTAGTCGCGAGCCCCGCCTTCCCCACTGTCTTGGCGACGCAGCAAGGAGTTTAAACATTCTGAGGTTGCTGCTTGCCCCCCCCCCCAGGTAATTTTTAAGTAGCAGTTTGTGAGCTGTGCAAGTAGCATGATGGCAATGCTTCCTGTCACAGTCAGCAGGCCTGTCATGCTCAAACAGGAAGTGGCTAATGGCATACTCCCCCCCCCATTTGTTGTTCCTAACTCCCACGAAAGTCCTGCACTCCACTCAGACTGCCCTCAGCAACTAGACAGTCTGTCCATCTAGCCCCAGTACCGTTTTTTTTTTCTTTCTTTTTTTTCTTCCTCTGTTTTTTCCTCCTTTTTGTGCTACTTGAATTCCCTCCCAGACACTGCAGGAGCTGGCAGGGGTTGTCTTGCTCGGAAAGACAACACTGTCTCTCTTCATTTTGTGTGTCCGAGGTGATGTGGCTATGGAGAATGCCCTCGTTGCATGGCCCTCAGCATTAAAAACAAAGGGGGGTCGCTATTCACCTCTCGCTTCCCCCACCCCGCCCCCCTTTTTGCAGCTGTTTTCTTCTTGCATGTCACTGGTGGGGTGAGCTGGCAGTCTTCACAGGCACTATGAAGAGAAGCTGTGGTGCAAGGTGGGAAGTGGGGCTGATTAACTAGTCTTGAGCTCATTGGCTGGGCTGAGGCTCCGTCGCACCAATGAGTGTCGCGTTTTGTTTTTTGGCGTCGGCACCGGGCTGCTCTTCCTGTGTGCGGCTCAGCCCGAGGTGACAAGCGACGCGTGAAATGGCCCGTGATGCATCCTGCCGACTCGCTCTCGCACAAATGGAGACTCTACTCCTCGTAGCTGCGAGCGGCTGGCATCATCCATGCAAACTCTTGTGCTTTACTTTGACCCGTTCTGTGTGTTTCCTGGGGCGGTTTAGGTTAAGCTCTGTGCTCACTGGTGTGCTGGCAAACCTGCTCCTGGGGCCTGACCTGGTGCTGTCAGCCCTGCAGATGCCCCTATTACCGTTTACCTCCTGATTTTTTTTATTTTATTTTATTTTTTTTTGCAGTGCCATCTAACGGGTCCATCGTGACTTTCACCCAGTTCTCCTGCCCGCACAGCGGCTCCCTCCTTGCCACTAGCGCCGCCAGCGATGCCAAGCGTGCCCCGCCCGGCTTTCCGCCGCGTCTCTGTCATCACCGCCGCCGTGAACAGGGACAGCTGCTGAACACGGATCGCCTGTCCAGCCAGACTCGCCGGTGCCCTGGCAAACCGGGCACGGCTCTCTTCTGGCCAGTTGGGGGGCGTACCTCCGGCCTGCGAGGTCCCTGACCCAACCCTCTCAAAGAACCTCCTGGACACAGGTATCAGTTTGCTGTAGGAGTGCCAGTGTCATCCCAGAGCCCTGCTGTTCCCTAAATCGGGGAAGGGTTTTTTTTTATTAAATGCTGTATCTTCATTTGGCTTTATAGTGATATGTCACTCATCCTGCTTGTATAGAATTTGAATGGCTTTTCAGGTCCATGACGGCCGCCTTCAGTTTTGTACTTCTCATTCTTTTTTTGCCTTCTTCCTAGGCATGGCACCTATCCGAGACTCAGTGAGCCACTCCCCAAACCAGACAGGTAAACTATTTTCTGTTGCCCCCCCCCCCTCACTTTTGTTGAAATATCAGCATCACTATAGGTAGTTTTTTTTTTCCTTTCTTCCTTGAAGTTCAGATGGTGGCAAGGTGTTGGCTAGTTGCTTAGGTAGCCTCCTGTCAGCCAGAGGCATCTTGCCATATTTGGCAGTGCCTGCTGTTCCCTTCTAGATTTTAGGGCTGGCATGAGCACTGGAAGAACTTGACCCAAATAAGACCACTGGAGTGATATGTAGTAGGTTTTAGTGGTTGATCTTTCCTCGAGCAGGGTTTACTTTTTGTACTGGAGAGGTGAAAAGTGACATTGAAACCCACTGACGTCCCTACATTGTCCATGCTCGTACTGTTTTGTTGGACTCTTGCCCGCTTTGCCTTAACCATGATGATTGCCCCCTGCCTCTAATCCCCCAGATGTGACTCACAGCAGCCTGGGCACCCAGTATGAGAATCACCTGTGGAACTCTGGCTCCCCAGGAAGTGATTCTGACGTCCCCTGGGGCGGTGGCGTCATCGTAGGCGGGTGTGACAGAGAGGTCTGGCCCTCGATCCACAGCGGCAACACCGATCTGGCCTCGGAGTGTGTTGATGGCGACTCCGCCTCCAGCTCGGGCTCAGAGAAGAATCTCCGCGCGACTGTTGCCAAGGGCGATGGCAGCGATGGCAAACAAGCCCACGGGCCCGGCTCTCATTTCACAGTGGCAAATGGCAGCGACTACGCTGGCAATGGAGGCCTGGGGGGAACTTGGGGTGTGACACACAGCCCCGCTGTAGGTGTGTGTGAGGGCCCTGTGGAGGCCTTAGCCAGCGGAGGCGCTCTGAACGCAAACGCCCGCCATGGCCCCTGGTCAGTCTCGCAGAGTGCTGGGCTGATGGGTGCCACACAAACAGACCCCTCAGTCTGGGGGGGGGCACTCCAGGACGACTGCTCTGAGCCTGCAGCCACTGGTGGGCAAACTCAAAACCTTAACACTGAAAAGAACGGACCAAACAACACTACTAACGGCGTGACCTCCAGTTTACCAAACTCTACTGGTTCGTTGGAAATGGACGAACCCTCCACGTGGACCTCCTCCATTGTCCCCGGAAACGGCAAGGGAGGAAACGGCGGATCTCATGGTGTAGTGTGGGCAGCTCAGACAGGCACTACCTACTCGAGTGACAAGCCTTCTGTCCTGGAAGACCCAGCTGCGTCTGACACTGTGAATGCGAGCCTGGCCCACTCTGCGGCTCACAGCGCTGCCTTCGGTAATTGTGATGACGACAGCGGTTCCAGGGCTCAGAATGGAGCGTGGGACTCTGGCCCCAGGGCCTCACAGACCATGACCTGGACCACAGGTGGCAGCGTTGGGCCTGCAACAGCCCCTCGTCCCTGGGAGAGTACGTCCTCCTCTTCCTCATCTTCGTCTTCCTCGTCCAACGCTGGAGCCAGGGTCTCGAACGGGGAGTGGACATCCATGCCTGGTGGTAGACAGCGGCACCACAAAGACAGTGCAGACAAGAAGGGAACGGGCGGCTGGAAGTCCCTTGAGGATGACGCCCTCGGTGCAGTGGGGCAGCAGGGTCACGGGAACTGGTCCCGACCAGCAGGGGGCAGCGAAGGCAGTGCTGACAGTAGCACTGGCAGCCGTGGGGACCGAGAAAAGGATGCTCGTGGCAGTGGTCGCAAAAAGACAGACCACACTTCAGGGTTGGTGCAGAATATGATGTCGCGGGCTGACATTGATCCCCGAGTCCTGTCTAACAATGGCTGGGGTCAAACACCAGTGCGGCAAAACACCACCTGGGATACGGCCATCACCTCTGACAAAAAGCCAGATGCTGGCACAGGGGGCTGGGGGGCTGCACCCACCCCTAGCAGCAGCAGCTCGACAGCCTCAACTGGATGGGAGGATCAGAAATCTGCCTCGGGTTGGGGGGGTGCCAAAGGTCTGAGTGGACAGGACAGTTGGGAAGATGGTTCTGCCAGAAATGGCCAGTCATCAGGCTTGAGCAAGGAGGACAAGTCGTGGTGTGGTACTCAGAAGATGAAGCAAGGCTGGTCAGCTGGACCCGAGGGCTGGGGTGGGGAGAGCTCTCAGATGAATCACTGGGTAGAGCCCCAGAAATCAGGATCTGGTAGCTGGGACAGCGACAGTGACCGTTCAGGCTCTGGATGGAGTGAGTCGGGCCATCGCAGCAATCGATCAGGCAGTGCCCCCTTCAAGAATGATGGTCCGACAGGCTGGGGAGAGCCTCCCAAGCAAGGCGAGCAGAATCGGGGCTGGGGTGAACCCACCAAGCAGAACAACCAGAACCAGAGCTGGGGTGAGCCCACCAAGCAGGGCGAGCAGAACCGAGGATGGGATGAACCCGCTAAACAGAACAACCAGGGCTGGGGGGAGCCCAGCAAGCAGGGCGACCTAAACCGAGGTTGGGGTGAGCCACCCAAACAGAACAGCCAGAACCAGGGCTGGAGTGAGCCCCCTAAGCAGACTGACCAGGGCTGGGGTGAGTCGGGAAGCACTGGCACAGTTCGACGTAAAGGTATTGAGAACGGTAAGAGAAACCAGTCCACCTCTGGCTGGGGAGGTGATTCCACCTCACATGGCTCTCCGGACTGGAACAAGATGCAGGAACCCGCGTCCGGCCCATCTGGGGCTCCTGGCAATAACAAGCCCTCAGGCTGGCTCGGTGGGCCGATTCCAGCACCACCTAAGGGGGATGGGCCAACAGGCTGGGAGGAGCCTTCCCCTGAGTCCATCCGTCGGAAGATGGCGATCGACGACGGCACGTCGGCCTGGGGTGACCCCAGCAAATACAGTTCCAGCAGCGTCAACTTGTGGGGTTCTGGTGCCGGGGGTGACACAGGGGCCCCCACAACCCCACAGCAAGCCCCGGCGCCTCCCAGCTCCTTCCCTGGGAAAGACAAGACCTTCAGTTCAGGTGAGGCTCCCTCCAAAGGCTTGTGCTCAGTGGGCCCTGTCATTTAATCTTAGGCAGCTCTAATAAGGATGACCTCATTCCTCTGGAATGCTCCTAATGCTCTGTTCAGCTGTGTCCATTCAAGGCCTCATGCGTGTTCCCCTTGTGGGAAGCACATCGTTCAGTTTAGCCAACAAAGGTTTGCAACCACTGTTTGTTGCAGGTGTAACCAATGACTGACTAGATTCCGAAAATATTGTTCCGACGGCAAAACGGTACCAGCGCACAGCCACGAAGGCTGTGTTTTTAAGAGAGGTGCACCGTGAAGGGAGGAATAAAGGGTAAAGTTTCCTCCCAGCTGACATTGCAGTCATATGCCTGCAACTCGAGCTGCAGGATACCCATGAAGGGGGTTATTTTTAAAGCAGGAATTTGGAGCATGTATTGGATGGTGAAAGTGGAAAGAGGTCCTCTGTAGTGCTGAGGTGGGCAGAGGTATCAAGTATAAGCACATTTGTGCAGCCAGGTTCATTTGTTGCACTTACAACTTTGATAGGTTTAGCCTAACGTCGGCGTAGCGGTGCTCAAGGGTCTTCTGCATGGCCTGTGTGCTTGTGAACTAGTAAAACGTTCTGCATGTGAATATGTGCAACAACCCAAGATGGCGGAAGATCTAATTTGATGCCATGGTGGTAGTTCATGAAGAGTGGTAATGAGGCAGCCTTTAGTACTTGCCCATAGACCTTTCCCCTCTGCCTTTTATCTTGCTCTTCTGAGTTTACTTCGTTTTTGTCATCTGCGGTGATCTTATCTTTGTAAGTTTCATGTCCTGAAAAGAGTCCCTGAGAAGTTTCTTTAAGCGACACTTCAGAATTCTTTCCCCTCTGCGGCTCACCCTGACCTCTGACTTGCAGAAAGTTGAGAACGTAGCTGTGTTTCAGTAGGAGTGTTGGCTCGGACGTCATCTGCGCATGAGTTTGTTGTAGCTAGTGTGCGTCGTACCTACTGGAAATACTGTTGTCTGCAGGGTGGGGAGAGCCCTACGAAAGGACACCGAAATGTGAATCCTCTTGGGGCGAGCCTCCCGCTGGTCCTCCAGTCTCGGTAGATAATGGCACGGCAGCCTGGGGAAAGCCAGCGGACACTGGGTCGAGTTGGGAGGAGTCCACTGGAGGTCCTAGCAGCAGCTGGGGGCAGCAGTCACAGCACAAATCTGGTGAGTGGGGTGGCGGGTACTGGGGGCTCCACCATGTACAAAAACAACTTCTGTTGCCCATGAATCATAAATGAAATTGACTCTCTGTCCTGGTTATCATAGTGCCCAAACCTATGCAAGACTGCTGGGGTGCTGAGGAGGGGCCTGCGACGGGCCACCCGGCCTGGGAGGACGAGGGCCACGTGGAGATCGGGATGTGGAACAACGCCTCCCAGGAGACTAACCAGTCTGGGAACTGGTCTTATATGAAGAAGGCCCCTCCAAAGGTATATGGTGTTACTCCCATCGATGTTGAGTAACCCTTAGGTGTCTCTATCGGCTGGAATGTAGCCCTGGTTCTATTACATAAAAGCCTAACGGAAGCTCTCCCCAACCCCACAGTTTAACAAGGGGGCCAGCAAGACAGACGACACTTGGATGAACCAGATGGCAAAGCAGTTTGGCAGCATTAATTTCCCTGTAAGTATCTGCAGGTGAAACCTCTATGAAATGAGCGAGGGTTAGGTGATTGCTAAGGAAGCGAACTCATTCTGTCCGTTTACAGAGAGACAGCCCCGAAGAAGCCCTTCCGAGCAATAAGATGGAAGTACCTGGAGGTAAGTTGTCTTTTTTGGGGTTTGGGTGTAATCCACAAGTGTGCTGGGGAGGTGTGTAACAGTTTTGGAGATGAGTGACCTGGGGAGTGGGGTAACCTTTGGGTGTTTCAGGGACAATGATGGACAAGCGAGCTGATGCTACGGAGTACAGCGGCATGATGGGAAGAGGAGCTGGTTCACGACATCAAGTGAACAAGGAGCCCTCGACGGATCGCGGCCCTTACTTTGACAAGGTCAGCCTGGGGTCTCGCCACAGATACGCCCAGCAACTTGACATATAGCCGCTAAGCCTTTTGTGTAGTCTCTCATGCTTTTCCCCCCAACCCAGTCTTGTTACATGACACTGACCTAGCGACATAACCTGACATACTTATTTCTAACACCGAGTTAATTGGTCGAATAATTAACATTGCCTGTGTTAGTTGGTGTGAGTCGGTAAGTTTATCTCTCCGCCTCCAGAATGTCGGGCCTGCGTTCGGTGGAGGTCACGTGATGGCACACGGCCGGAACTCCCAGCAGCCCCCAGCACAACCCCGTGCTCAGGTGCCTTCCCCACTACTCCCCTCTCAGGTGACCCAGCCCCCCTGCAGCAAAACTGAGTTCTGCTTGTTCTCTGCTCCAGCGAGTGGCCCTCTGATTGAAACTTTCTTCTGGCCCGGTGCTTCTAAAAACTGCAATTTTCTCTCTGGTGACAATTCAAGAGGCTTTCGGGAGAGTAGTTAGTCTTGCTTGGCCAACTTGCCTCTTGTCTTGGCAGGTCCCTCCATCACTGCTGAAATACCCCCCTAGCAACAGTGGTTTAGGCCTCTTGGGACCCCAGCAGTTGGCCGTCCTCAATCAGCTCAACCAGCTCAACCAGTTGAATCAATTGAACCAACTGAACCAGCTCAACCAGCTAAACCAACTCTCCCAGTTGCAGGTACTGCTGCTGTCTTTTTTCTTTTTTTTTCTTTTTCGCCCACTTAGGCTGGATTGTATTGGCAAAACCACCTTTAAATCAAGCGCAGAAGGCTTGGATATCGGAGCATGGCATGTCCGACCGCTGCAGTTCTGCAGCTGATGGCTTTGACCGCAGCTTTGGTCTCCCCTCTTTGGCACACTGCTGCCCCCTTCTGGCCAGCTACTTAACTTTTTTGGCCATATGTAAATGTTTTTAATGATTGATGAATGGAAGGCAAAAGGACTTCCTCATGGGTGTCTCTTGACCTTTTCTAAGGGAGCTAACCTATTGTTAGTTTTTCATTCTGCTCACCGGAATATAGGACAGGGCATTGTAGTTGTCAATGAGGGTATTCTTTTGGTTCTGAGTGCATGTGTCCATGGTGGTGCTGAGTCTGGATCTGTTGCTCTTCAGCGCCTCCTCCTGCAGCAGCAGCAGCAGCAGCAGCAGAAGAGAAACGTTCTAGTGGGGAATCGGCAACAGCAAGATCCACAGGTAGGATCTTTGATACAGAAGCAAGGTTGAACTTGCTTCAAATCAATATTGCATGAAAAACCTGAGATCGGGTCATTTATTTGTGTAACGCGTTTTAATCAGGAACTGACCAAAGCGCTTTCAGGGCTAGAAGGAATTAGCAAATACTGAAATACTACATCCGTAGTACAAAGTATACATGAAATAACATGAGAATGTGCTTACAGTGAATAATTAATGGTAATATAAGTAGATTGTGTGGAGGAGCGTAGCCATGCAAAATTTTCAGAAGTAAATGAAACCCCCCCCCCAACACAGGGTCGACCTCTGGGTCCTTGTTCCCAGCTTCCCCCACGACACCTGGACCCTCCCCAGCACAAACAGCAGCACAGCTCCTCTCAAGCGTCAGCTTTTCTGAACCAGCCGACTCTCAAGACCTACCTGGAGAGCCTGGTTCCCCCGACTGTGGCCCCCGACCCCCCGAGGGAGCAGAGCGCGCTGGGCGCCTTCGCCTCCAGCTTCTCCCTGAACGGCTTCCCTGCCCATGGGGGCCTGAGGCAGGCAGAGGCGCTGCTGCACCAAGCAGTGAGACCCCCGCAGGCCACGGCCGGCCCGGATGTACACGGGCTTCTGAGTCCCACCCTGAGTAACGGCCTCGCCGGGCCGGACTCGCCCCTCCAGACACGATCCAGAAGGACCGGGGGCGGCCTTGACGGCAGCTCCATGTCAGTGAAAGGTGAGTTCACCCCCAGCCCTGAGGGAAATCTAACCCCAACCTTCCTTGGCCCAGCAGCCTATAGCTTTTTGTTTTATTAAATCGGGTGGGTGGTCTTATGCAGAATGGGCCATTGTGTATGCGCGATTTTGCTGCATCTCTCTAATTAGATTACTGATTAGTCCTCACACCTGGGTTTGGACAGCTGACCTAAAGGTTATCCCAAAAACCTGCATACACACTGGCGTTTTGGTGGTAAGGTTGGTCACCCCTGTCCACATCTTTATCCCCCCCGTGTCACAAGCTGCCCTCATTTTCATACAGAATGAGACGCCCTCAGTGTTTTCGTCGTGCTAGCAGCTACCTGCTGACAAGACGTCTTGCTTCGGTGCCGGATTTTTAGACGTTTCCCTGCTGAATATGTACTTCCCCCTCCTCCAGGCCTGAACTCAAACTTGAATATAAACACTCTGGATCTGGGTTTCAAAGAACCGCAGCAGAGTCGCCTGAAGAAATGGACAGCGTTGGACGCCTCCGTGAACGCGCCACTCGATCAAAACCCCAGCAAATCTGGTGAGCTTTTTTCCCCTGTGCCTCCCTTCCTGCCCGCGCCTTTGATTTCCTCTTTGTTTTTCAGATATGAACCACATCTTCTCAGCAATACATTTTGCCTA
>JAABNY020000045.1:11492287-11506229 GCA_015164015.2 Brevimyrus niger | reverse complement strand
GTTACAAACTTCCTCTGACATTAACCCCAGCACAAAAACTGTGGGCCAGGAGCTTCATGAAATGGGTTTCAATGGCTGCAAGTCTCACATTACCAAGGATTTGGTGTATGCCAGAACAACTTCTGATTGCATTATGCCAAAGTTTGGTTGATGAAAGATATTGGTATAGGGTTGTTTTTCAGGGGTTGGACTATGTCCCTTAATTCCAGTGAAGAGATTTCTTAATGCTTCAGCATACCAATACATTTCGGACAATTCTATGCTTCCAGCTTTGTGGGAACAGCTTGGGGAAGAGGCCCTTTTCTCTTTCAGTGTGACTGTGTTCCAGTGCCCAGTGCAGGGTCTGTGAGCACATGGTTGGGTGAATTTTGAGTGGAAGAACTTGACTGGCCACCACACAGCCCTGACCTCAACCCCGTGAACCACCTTTGGGATGAACTAGAATGGTGACTGCGAGCAGATAGTGAGCCAGGCCTTCATGTCCAAGATCAGTGCCTGACGTCTCAGATGCTCCTCTGGATGAATGGACAAAAATTCCCATAGACGCACTCCTTCCCAGAAGAGTGGCAGCTGTTATATCTGCAAAGGGGGGGACCAACTCCTTATTGATACCTATGAATTTAGAATGGAGTGTCATAAAGGTTCCTGTAGGTGTGATGACCAGCTGCCCCAGTACTTTTGGACCTTTTACTTACTGAAGGATCTGTACTGTTTCCAGGGAAGAGCTTTGACTATGTGCAAGAAGAGTCCCACGTAGAAGACTGAGCATCAAGCAGAGTGTCAGAAGCTGGATACCAAATCCCTAGGAGACCTTGGAATGGATATGGCTGCATCTGTTTGATCTTCAGTGTGTCTTTCACCCTATGGTTTGTCAAACCTGCCAGTGTGGTCCTTGGAATGGCCCACAGTCCCTAACAGTCTCTCACATCCTTTCCCATCATGCATCACACAGACATTGGGGCAACACTGAGAATGACACAATCTGCCCTAATGGTTTAACGCTGGTGTGTCCCCCTTTCCGTAAGATCACGAACATGCAATGAAGATGTCACGCTTATTGTCATTCTATACACTGCTTGCTTACTTCTCTTTGTCCATCTTTGTATTTACACCTTGCCTCTCTCCCTCCACCAGGCAGCCACAATTAAAGTCTTTATTCACTGATACGCGGGATTAAATATCAGCCGATGCAGTGTCCTCACATTCAAATAGTTCTTATCAGCAGAATAAGAAGGGCAGCCCTAGGGAGGAAGCTGACATGTTGAACACGTTCGCCAACCATGACAGTCACAGTAGACTTCTAACTAACCTGGGCTTCTGCCTCTAAAGCAATGCCTTCATTACAGAAGAGATAAAGGTACACGTGTATCCGTAATGGATACCTTAAGCCCGAGGCTGTGACTGGACCAGTGAAACGAGCAGACCAAGGCTTTAAAAAAATGGGTTTACTTCTTTAATAATAACAAATGTCCAGTTCTGACTTTAGTGACCCTCTCCTATTTTAACTTTTGAGGTTGCAGTTATTTATATACGTATACAGGATAATTGCAGCGTGAAAACGAAATGCTGTAACCTACAGTTTAGTTTGCGTAATCACTCATTCTGTGTGAAATGAAAAAGCCATCCGCTACAGCGCACGTTAGGAATACAGCAAGCTGGTGCAGATTCAGGACGATTGCCATGTCTCACTAGACAGACAGCAACCTCACCGATGAAAAGAACGCGAAAATAAGCCCACTGTGCAACGTAAAGCTGAGAAATCAAGACCAAAATACATGAGAGTTTGTCCTGTGTTTGCCATATGATCTGCTTTCCTTGTAAATATAATATACACTACAAGAGTAACTGAACAGGAGGCGTGGTTCTAAAGTTTTATTTTTATAATTTTCTTTTATTGGTGTGACAGTAAAACACTCCTTATGGCTCGCCACAAGCCAAATACTATGGAAGAGGATTAGGGCCACCATGAAAATATTATTTGAACTCGCTTATAGGACCAAATGATGTAAATGTTATAATTAGCGGACTGGGCAGCATACCAGGGCGCCTTTCAGACCCATCAAAGAAGCAGATACTAGTATTTAGTTGATAGGCGGCGCCTTGCTATAAGTGCATCACGCATCCTCCTGCACCATTGGCAAGTGCAGCTGAGGCGGAGATTTTGCACAGTACATAAGGTAAAACTGCAGGGGTTAGACGCGTCCTGACTTTATGAATCTCTTTTAAATAAGCTTTTTAGGAGTCACAGGAAAGGAACAGCTTTGTTTTCTCGTACACTTTTGCGGAGCGTCAGCATCATCCGTTATCGAACTGCATAAATTCAGAAGTGCAGTTTACTAGAAAAATTCCATTCCTTAAGTAGTGCGGAGCGATGTCTCCGGCCGAGAAGAACAAGACCACCGTCCGCCTGGTGTTTTTCGGCGCGTCGGGGGTGGGCAAGACCGCCTTGATCCGGAGGTTTCTGCAGGACAATTTCGAGACCAAGCACAAGCGCACTGTGGAGGAGCTGCACAGCATTGAGCACGACCTGGACGGGACGAAGATGCGCATCGAGATCATGGACACCAGCGGTAGCTACTCTTTCCCGGCGATGAGGCAGCTGTGCATCCGCCAGAGCGATGCTTTCGCCCTGGTCTACTCTATCAACGACCCCGAGTCCTTCGAGGAGGTGCACAGGCTGCGGGAGGAGATCCTGGAGCTGAAGGGGAGCAAGCTCACACCGATTACCGTGGTTGGTAACAAAGCCGACCTTGGAAACCTGCGCCGGGTTCCCGCGAAGGAGAGCATGACCGTCGTAGAGCTGGACTGGAGTGCCAGCTTCGTGGAGGCGTCCGCCAAGAGCGGCTTGAACGTCGCGGGAGTTTTTGAGGAGCTGTTGCGACAAGTGAACTTCCCGAGCACCCTGAGCGCGGCGCTGCGAGTGCGCAGGGGTACTGTGCCCAAGGACGGCGCTCTGGTGCGCAAAAAGCCGCTGACAAGGAAGGCGGACAGCTGCACCGTCTCCTAGCCGAGAGTTGCAGGTCAGACTTTTTTTCCCCAAAAGGCACATGGAATGGAAAGGGCGCTGCACCAACTCGGCACAGAACTGCTAACTCTAATGTAAATATGAAGTGCTTGTTAATATGTATATTGTACAGTTTTAAACCATGTTGTGTTTTGCCGAGGAGTAATTAAAATAAACTTATTTAGGTGCGTGATAGATTGAAACTTCGGAGTTAAATTGCTCAGATAACTGCATATTTAAAATGTGGTTGATATGCATCTTGGAATTTACAGCCGCCAGTGTAATGGCATCAGCTTTTACTTTCAAATTATCATACAAGTAATACGATCAAGCTATGCATAAGATTGCCTTTGGTAAGGAGTTCAGTTCAATGTGATTTATTTTTATATAGCGTCTCGCACAACAACGTAGCCCCAAGGTGCTTTACATGAGTGTGTCGTGCTACATTGTACAGCAGTGGTGGGCAATCTTATCTGCAAACGCCTAGTGTGTATCCCGGTTTTCGCTGTAACTCCCTAATTATATAAATTAGACTAATTTGAGGGCTGATTTGCTGAAGAGTCCTCACACATGGGTTTGAACAACTAACCTAAAGAGTATCCCAAAAACCTGCATACACACTGGCCCTTTGCTTACGATTGCCCACCCCTGCATTACATCATTAAGACAGTACAATACAATAACAGGGAAAAGGAAAACAAACATATAATTCGTTTTAGAATTTACGTAGTAGTTAGTTGCAAAGTTGTCTTGAAGTCGGTTTTATCGCTCCCCTTTGACTCCACGTTGCACGGCCTGAGCGTCGATGTATGTCGCCAGACCTGGGCACTATTCCGCCCTCTAGTGGTTTTCATGGTTTGTTACAGTCGAAAATGCCTGAAACTGAACAAAGTTGGTGAGGGTAAGTTTCTCCTGGTTCAGGAGCCAGAATCCAGTCTGATGTATTTTCGCAATTAATGCCCAGTCGTTTTTGTCTTTGATGATATTCACTTTATACTTATATATTTTAATAGTGTAAGCATGTAGCATTCATGAGCAGTACCGCTAACAACTGTGATGTTAAACATACATCTTTCAGCGCAGCACAGACACCAGCCTGCCAGTGGGGTGTAAAACATGAACTGAAACCTTATGCTTGACTGATAATAATGCTGTTTTTTTTTATCAACAAACTGGATGATTCGATAATAAATGAGTAAACAGAAAAGATGCTGAGTTTGGTCAATGCACCGATAAAAAATCTTCGATTTTAGGGAGACACACCCCCTCCCCCGATGGATCAAGGATTTTTTATTGTGTAGGTGGGTTCTGCCTCTGCAACAACATAACACACACACACTCACACACACACAATTTTCACAGAAGTATTGGGACATCTGGCCATTACACCTACAGGAACTTACATGACATCACATTTTTAATCCACCAGCATCAATATGGAGTTGCCCCCCTCCCCCCCCCCCCCTGTGCAGCTAAAACTGCTGCCACTTTTCTGAGACGGCTTTCAACAAGATTTTAGAGTGTGTCTGTGGGAATTTTTTGCCCATTTATTCAGAAGGTCAGGGACTGATATTGGACATGAAGGCCTGACTCGCAATCTCCGTTCTAGTTCATCTCAAAGGTGTTTGATAGGGTTGAGGTCAGGGTTCTGTGTGGGCCAGTCAAGTCCTTCCACAACAAACTCACTCAACCACATCTTTATGGACCTTGCTTTGTGTACTGGGGCACAGTCATGCTGGAACAGAAAAGGGTTGTCCCCAGTCTGTTACAAGCGTAGAATTCTCCAAAGTTAACAGGAGGGGGAGAAGCTACAAATTACAGTACTAAAAGGAAAATATCATTACATATGTGCAAGTATATTTTTGTGGTTTTGTATATAAATTGAATGTATAATTGTTGTAATTTGAATAACAGCTGAAATATGGTACTCCAAGATATTGCACAATGATGCCTGGATTACTGTTAATGTAATAGGACATATATTTAAAAAGTGCAAATGGAAACAGATATAAATATGATCATAGATGTAAATA
Source organism: Brevimyrus niger (assembly GCA_015164015.2). Lineage (NCBI taxonomy): Eukaryota > Metazoa > Chordata > Actinopteri > Osteoglossiformes > Mormyridae > Brevimyrus > Brevimyrus niger. The sequence continues at coordinate 11,501,192 of JAABNY020000045.1, read as the reverse complement.
TGTAAGCACAGATCAAATACACACACGCAATCAAATAATACACATAGGGCGCAATGCACACTAGTACAGTGCGTTCAGATAAATTTTGATTATGCTCAGATCCCCCTTCTCATAAATCCCTAGTGACGCTGCTGGTTTACACGTAGTCCAAATGACAGCTGTTGGGGTGGGAACAGACCCTTTAAATTCACGGCATTTAACTTTAAGGCTCCCATGGTGCCTTGGGGAGCAGGCCTGCGATTCAAATCGGGAGGACCAATCAGGCGGCGTCTCACGGAACGGAGCAGGATTTGAAATCCTGCGGCTTGCTCGCGGAGGGGGAGATACCATGGAGACTGGCAGCGTGAAGGACAGATGATTGTGGCGATTTGTTTATATAATTTTTTTTTGCACATAATGTAATTCATTTTGATAAAGTATGAACTATTGTTGTGCCACTTCACAGTTATGCATGTATATAAAAAAATATTGAAATAATCTGATTTTATAAACTAGCGATTAACAGTACTATTGGAATTAGCTAGCTGGCTAGCCGGTTTTTTTGTTTACTAAAGCTGGATAAAACTCAAAAGGGCTGTAGTCGAAACAGTTTTTAAATATATATATCAGGGAAAACGTGAACTTTGAAAATGAGTGCAGGGGTAAAGGCGCCGGCGCACGTCGACCCCAGGTCTGCTCCTCTGAAAGAGGTCCCTGAGGTGCTGGTGGACCCGCGGAAGATGAAGCGTTACCGGCGGGGAAGGTTCCTGGGCAAGGGCGGCTTCGCCAAGTGCTACGAGATCACGGACATGGACACGGGCGAGGTGTTCGCCGGAAAGGTGGTCCCCAAAGCTTTACTGCTGAAGCCCAGTCAGAAGGAGAAGATGTCAATGGAAATCGCCATCCACAAGAGCCTCGACGACCCGCACGTTGTTGGCTTTCACGGTTTTTTCGAGGATGAGGATTTCGTCTTCGTGGTTTTGGAGATGTGTCGGCGAAGGGTGAGTGGGAGCTGATGAAATGTGAATGTATGTATATTTACAGAAATCCAGAGTGAGTGTGTTAGGTTTGAAATGTAGCTTCGAAAGTTGGCAGTTTTCCAGCCGAAGTCTTGGTGTTTTACACGTCCCTAATCCTGGACCGCATGTTCACTTTGGAGGGACATAAAAGCTGTTAGATTAGCCATGCAGCTGATGACTCCTGTCCAGTTTTGACATTCTTTAGATCATTTCTGTTTTGACGTTACTTCTCAACATTAGTATACTCGCCCGCTCCTTACTGAGATTCTTACTGGCGCACGCGGATGACGTGTAGAACTCGATTTGTTTAGCTCAGATTCCTTGAGGTGCACATACTGCACTGATTAATAACATGGCCTTCTCTTTCAGTCTCTCCTGGAGCTGCACAAGAGAAGAAAGTCGGTTACAGAGCCAGAAGCTCGATACTACATGCAGCAGACAATCCAGGGCTGCCAGTATCTTCACAACAACAGGGTCATTCATCGTGACCTCAAGCTGGGCAACTTGTTTCTCAATGATGACATGGAGGTCAAGATAGGTGCAGTGAGCATTTTGTCAACAGTATCCAGCCTGTTTGCATCCGGTCCTGATAAATGTGACTGAGCTGAGTTGTCCTTTACTGCAGGTGATTTTGGGCTAGCTACGAAGATCGAGTATGATGGTGAGAGGAAGAAGACTCTGTGTGGAACGCCCAACTACATCGCCCCGGAGGTTTTGTGCAAGAAGGGCCACAGCTTCGAGGTGGACATATGGTCACTAGGCTGCATCCTGTAAGGGCGGGCGGGTTGATAAGTGATCTCACTTCCAGTGACTTGTTTTTTAGTTATGTAGTCTGCTTTATACATGACAGACAGAGAGTAAAACTCCAGACCAAGATTTTGTTTCAACCAACCAGTTGAGTATAAAGAGTCACAGTCGCAGAGTACTCAACTGGTTGGTTGAAACAAAATCCCGGTGTAGACTTTAACTCTCTGGACCTTAATTACCCAATTGTGATGAAAGAAGTGTCTCCCCGGAACCATCATCATTTATGGTTGCCTCATAGGTACACACTGCTGGTTGGAAAGCCTCCCTTTGAGACGTCCTGTTTGAAGGAGACGTATATCCGTATCAAGAAGAACGACTACACTATTCCCAGGGTGAGCTCTGAACTGCTGCTGTATGTCACCCCTATATGTTGGGTTTTGCCATACTCTGAAGATTAGTCCCAGGTCCTCTTTAGGCTGGTTTTAGTGCCTAAACCAGAGGTCAGCAACCTTTTTAAAGCAAAGACCCATTTCATCCTAAATGTCTGACCCCAGATTTTCCAAGAGCTGCAATGGATTGAGAAGAGGGTCTGAGATGCAATTTTTTAGTGCAATATGGGTCTATATGCACTTAACTAAAAAAAAAAAAAAGCTAAAGAAATATCTTAATGATAAACAATCATTTAGAATAAATGGATTAATTCTTTATATTAACGAATGCGTTATCATAATATGTTGGGATGTGAAAATGTGAATGTGTCTCATTCTGAGGAGAGCCGCAGGTTGCAGATCCCTGGCTTAAACCCTTAAATGTGAACTTGCCCTTTAAAAGGTGGAGCTATTTAAATGTGTAAAAGCGAATGAGACTCGGGTGATAGCCGTGTTGGTCTGTCCATTAAGCAGCCATGTGACCCCGCTCCATGTCCTCAGCACATCAACCCTTTAGCGACGGCTCTCATTCGCCGGATGCTCCACCCCGATCCCTCGAAGCGGCCCGCCATTGGCAATCTGCTTACGGATGACTTCTTTGCGTCGGGCTACACGCCCCTGCACCTGCCCACCAGCTGTCTCACCGTGCCGCCCCGTTTCTCCATCGTCCCCAGCACTCTGGAACCGAGGTTCCGCCCGCCCCTCACCGCGCTCAACAAAGGTCTGGTCCTGCCCTGTTCCTGACTCTGCTACATTTAATTTCCATATGACCTCACCGGATGCTCATTTGCCCCTTTCTTCCCTCCCCGTGGTCCTCCAGGAACGGAGAGTCCCTTAGAGAAGATGGGGAAGCTGGAGCCCAAGGAGGATCTGCAGCCAAGGTAAAGCTGAGCCCTCCTGAGAAACTTCCTTTTCCTCCTCCTAACGTAGCCTGTGAATTCCTTACCCCCCTTCAAGGTTTATAGCCATATATCCTGCTTCATCTTTAAGGCAGAGGACAATTTCAATAAATACCTAAATAACTTTGTTGAATGGACATGTTTTTACATTTACATCTATTTTATTTATCAGTTGCTTTTGATCAAAATGACATTCAAGTGAGGCAAATAGCACATTGCAAACATTAAGGAGTCGACTAGGCGTAAGTGCAGCTAGACTGAGCTTCCAGTCAATGCCCGGGTACAAGCGTAAGCAGTATTGGAAAAGTGCTGCACAGCCCCTTCCAAACAAAGCAAGAACCTCGTACGACAGTTGTTCATTCATGTCGTGTTCCCATATATCCTGGTTTTCCCTGATTACCGCATCATGCTGAAACACCTACCCGGTAATCCCACACAGGAACATCGCCGAGATGATCGCCAGTTACCTGTCCGACCTGCTCCAGCAGCTCAGCAGCGTCGACGCATCCAGGCCGTCGGACCGGGCGCTGATCCGGCAGGGTGAGTGAGGGACCATGGATGGTGTCGCCGTTCCGAACGCCACACGTCCTAAATGCCACCGCTCTCCCCACAGAGGAGGCTGAGGATCCCGCCTGTATTCCCATTTTCTGGATTAGCAAGTGGGTCGACTACTCGGATAAGTACGGTCTTGGTAAGTCACGTTCCGCGTGTCCTGGTTCACAAAGTGGCCGAAAGCAACTTTTATGTAGGAAAAGAGCCGACTCCGTTGCTTTGGCTGACGTCAGATCTTATGCATCAGCTTGCCCGCCATAACTACGTGGATCAAAATGTATGTAACATCCCATAATCATAAATATAGTGGAAACCGCTTAGTGATCATGGTTATAGTGATCAACCGCTTATATGGATCAAAAAGGTTGGGACAGAATCATTCCTGTACAAATACTGTTCAAATAATTTGCTTATTGTAATCAAGCATTCTGCTTAGTGTTCAATTTTGTTATTTTTAAACATTACAACATATGGAACAAAATTAAAACTACAGTATTTAAAAAAAAAAAAAAAAAAAATCTATGCCTTGTGGTAACCCATCTGCTTCTGGCTAGCTACCTGAGGCTAATACTGGGTGCATTGAAATCATGATTTCAAGTGGCACAAGTATGGCAGGCGAGTTTTCTCTTTGACAAATATAGACTCATCAAAGCTTATGATAAACTGCCAAAACTGAGCCATCGAGATGCACTAGTGAAACTACAATAAGCTATATTTTATGTACTGTATTATAGCGTATTTAAATTATACACAATTAACTTGAAAAGCACTTGAAACAGCTGTACTGTATTTTGAACTAATTAATGCAATTCAGTAAAACACTGTCCATTTTATTACTTTTATATTCATTTAATAAGTATACAAATGTCAATGAGATGGTAATCTGCATAAAGAGAGAAAAATCTGTTATAATAATCACTATAAGTGGCTTGTGAATCGGTCTTGGTGACAGGAGTCTTCTCAAATTTTTGGTTCTCACAGTGCTACTTTCAGTGCTAAGGGGCTTTGCGAATTGCTCTTGATCAAAAAAAAAAAAATAGGAGTCCTACATTTAGGACTGATTGGGACACAAGTTTTGAGTTTCTCGCACATTAGCAGGTTAGGAGCTATTTTTGGCCTTAAGATGCTTTGTGAATACGAGCCCCGTGTTTGCAACCACCCCACAGGATACCAGCTGTGTGACAACAGCGTGGGCGTGCTCTTCAATGACTCTACGCGGCTCATCATGTACACTGACGGGGACAGCCTGCAGTACATAGAAAGGAACAGCTGCGAATCCTACATGAACGTCCGCTCCTACCCTTCGGCCCTGGCTAAGAAGGTGAGCGTCCACTGTGCCTCACTCCACAGGGTCACCCAGCAGATAATGCAGTTTCTGCAACATGTGTTTGTTGGTCTGTTTGTTTTTAAACTTGCAGCTCCTGCAGAGACGTTTGTAACAATGTTCAGTATTTATGGTCAGTAACCCTGGCCCAGCATCACTCGCTAACTCCTCTGCCTATCTTCTAACCTCCTTGTCTTTGCCCAGATAACCTTGCTGAAATATTTCCGGAACTACATGAGCGAGCATCTGCTGAAGGCCGGCGCCAACATCACACGGCGTGACGGCGACGAGCTGGCCCGCCTGCCATACTTGTGCCACTGGTTCCGCACCAAGAGCGCCATCGTGCTCCACCTGAGCAATGGCACCGTGCAGATCAACTTTTTCCAGGTGAGAAGGGGGCAGCCTCTACGCTAACACGCTAGCCTCTACGCTAACACGCTAGCCTCTACGCTAACATGCTAGGGCAGTGGAGGCTTGATGGTTAGGAAAGCGCACTTGTAATCGAAAGATTGCAGGTTTGAATCCCCCACCAGCAAGTCACCACTGAGGTACCCTGAGCAAGGTACCGCCCCCAAGCACGGCTCCCCGGGCGCTGAATTAACTGCCCGCTGCTATGCATGGGTTAAATGCAGAGGACAGATTTCGTTGTTGCGCACTGTGCGTTGTGTTGTGCTAACAATGACCACTGATCACCAAATTCTAATTCTAACTGGGAACCTTCCATGAAACGCTTATAATCTGCAGATGTTTGATCATATGCTTCCAGTGATGTGCTCTCTGCCTGCACATTAACCATGGTGGTCTGATGTTGTTGCGCACCCTCCACGCAGAGACTACACAATGACGAAATAAGTACACTTGGGAAAAAGTATTTCTAAATTACAAGGACATGCCCTCTACCCCCCACCCCCCGACAGGACCACACCAAGCTGATCCTGTGCCCCTTGATGGCGGCCGTGACGTACATCGACGAGCACCGCGAGTTCCGCACCTACAGGATGAGCCTGATCGAGGAGCACGGCTGCTGCCAGGATCTGGCCTGCCGCTTGCGCTACGCCCACACCATGGTGGAGAAACTGCTGGCCTGCAAGTTGCCCTGACCCTCCCCCGAACCCACAAAAGGCAAAAGGTCGCTACACTAACCTTACGAGGGTTCTCTTCTATGTATGTTCTACGTATGTAAATTCACTGTTCGGAAAACACTTAACCCTTTGGTTTCTCATGCAACTGTTCAGTTTAAACTTGGTAAAATTGGTTGATCAGGGCTGCAGGGTAATGAATCGAATCGTGTAAAAGGAGCTGTGTGTGTATGTGTTTATAGAACAAAATTTATATAAAATTTCTTTCCAGAAAGTCTTACCATTTTAATGTTTGTATGTTTTCTGTTTTTAAATGTTTTATCAAATGCTGGAATAAAGCTTGACTTTTTATTAACCTGTTGTGCGACATAGTGCCAGTGTACCAACGATTAATTCTGGTGCAGATCGCCTGACCCGTGAAGACAAGCGCTGAACAAATTGTGACACTGACGTAGGGCTTTATTTTTCAGATTTAAAATAGAGTTGAGTATATACAAATCCCGCAGTGAGATACTTCACATATACAAATCAATTTAAAAACATTAAAACACTTCACCTAAAACACTGGCTAAAAGAACAGAGGCGTAACATCACAGACGCTGGGTGGGCAGAACAATGAGGTGTATTCGTGCATGACCTCGCTTTTGGGGGGGATCACATACGAAGGGGCATGCAAAGGTGTCTCCAGTGTTGGAACAGTCTGATCCAACATGGCGGTTCAGTGGTCCATTTCCACCACAAAGAACCGTCTGTTTTGGTCAGTAACCTAAAGTAGAGCTGCCAGCAAAGTCGACTGCCATCTGCAAGCCCTGTGTCATCAGCAGCTCACGTGGGGGTGGGGGGGGGGGGGCGACACTCTGAGCCTTTACAGTTTATAAAGAGCTGACCCCCCCAGGCTGATGGATCACTGCGAACTTCAGCTGAAGCTGGGCTGCCCACCTCTCTGAATATAAACACTGCAAATGCTTCTAGGTGAAGCAGGAAACGCTCAGACCAAGACTAGGCAGACCATCTGTCTCTAGCTTAAAGGCCTAAAATATAAAAAAAATAAAATGGAGCTTTTGCTGTACAGTGTCCTTTTCAATCATTACATCTATGGATATCACTGGAATACAGTGGGAATATGTTTCTCTAGTGGTTAAACGGAAAGACTCGCACACGTTGTGCCATCGTCATCTTCCTCCAAACCTGCTGGAGATAATGTTACCTGAGACCTGGCCTAGTGTTGTCTAAGTGTGATGTGTGTGTGTGTGTCTCTCTCTCCCTGCTTCCTCAGTCCAGGGCCCACTCGCATAGCCACTGCTGGCACTGAACCCTCTGTTCCTCCGTCTCCAAAGGCGGGGCCCGGCTGACGTCCTGCCCCGGCGTCTCTCCCACGGTCTTCGAATCGCTCTCCTGGTCGCACTGGTGCCCTCTGCTCTCCAGCAGGCTCTCCAGGGCGCCCTCTAGTGACTGGACCAAGTGCTGCGGCGCCCATTTGGTGTCCAGCGTGGGCAGGAAGGGGTCAGGAGCCGTGACGCGGATAGGCTCGCCCTCCAGCGGGATGTCCAGCAGGTAAGCATGTAGCATCATGCGGTAGGGGGCGCTGTCCGTCCGCAGGCTGTAGGTGAAGTCCCCCACGATAGGATGCCCAATAGCGCTGCAGTGAACCCGTAGTTGATGAGTCCGACCTGTAATGAAAGGCTGCTCATGCGTCCTATATTTCAACTCGTTAACCTAGATCTGCTCCCCTTCCATGCAAAAAAGAAATGTATTTCATTCTGAAATATCCTAGGCAGACCAAGAGAACTTCCGCTCAAAAGTCAATTTTTTTGTTGCCTATAGAATCCAACCCATTCTAGGAAAATACTGTTTTTGCCATATGAATTCAACAGTGACCAGCAGGTGGCGGCAGTACCCTTTAAGAGCCGTTCGCTAACCGCTGTACCTTTGACGTAAACACCTTCCACCCCACTCTTGTGGTTCTGGTGTTTTGGGGACTTTCTCACACCTGTCAGCGGCTGCAGCAGGACCTTGGTCACAGGATCGCCGTCGTAGGATCCGTACTCCAGCACGGTGACGACCGTCTGGCATGGCTTTGGGTTCTCGCATCCTGGGGAGAAGCGACCAACAGTTATCCTGGAGCACAGAGATGCCGGCGAGGCCCCCAGATGGGACGCCGGCAAGGCCTTACCCTCAGTTCCCTCGACACACATCATGTGAGTCCTGCCCTCGGAGGTGTTCTTCCCGATGGCGAAGTCCAGTGTCGTCCTCCTGCTCTCCAGAATGCCACGCACCTGGATGCCACATGGGAGTGAGGCCGTTAGCGGCCGCGTGACGGGCACGTGGCGGCACTGACCGGCGGACAGGGAGCGGCCCACCCACCAGCGCGAGATAGGCCTTGGTGACCAGCCGGTCCTTAAAGCAGCGGTAGGCCCGGCCTGCCGCTGCTCGGGTCAGTGCCACACACAGAGCCCCGCTGGTGGAGAAGTCCAGCTGGTGGCAGAATCTGTCAAAGACACAGGGGCCAAACCCCCCAGTCAGGTCTCCTTCATGTATTCAGTGCAGTGAGACTCGGTGAACAAACTGCAGGGTTAGAGGCACAAAGGATGTTAAGTCTCTTTGTGCAGCCTTTAGTTTCATTTATAGACCCTCCTCACTTAACGACCTACCTATTTAACAACCACCTGGAGTTACAACTGGTGACCAGGTAGATTTTTTTTATTCAGAATAAGTAAAAAAGGTTACCTGTATTTACAGTATGCAAACCTAAGTAATGTACATTATAGCTGATTTCTACTGTTTATTAAAGTATGCGGTGTATTTTAAAATGTTATAAGGTGCACAGGTGACATTACAACAATATCTAAAGATGGCTGACACAAATCCATTACCAGTA
>JAABNY020000045.1:11436130-11449808 GCA_015164015.2 Brevimyrus niger | reverse complement strand
GTGGGGGGGGGGTGTTAGGAACCTCTGTGCATCCGGCAGAAAGCGGGGATACCAGACAGTTAGCGGACGAGCTTGCATGGGGGAGGCAGGAGGGTCGGGCGCGGCCGAGGGATTGTGTGACAGTAAGGTAAGGTGACAGTAAGGCTACCGGGTCATGTCCCGCTGTAGTGAAATACACAGTTACACCAGTAGGTGGGGCTGTGAGCTGAAGGGTTTGCATACTGTACAAAGTAACATCCACCGTGCATATTGCTGAGGGACACTGACATTAATCTTTCTTTTTATCGAGGTAAGGAGGCCTGTGTTAACAAATTCATAATGAATGCCTCTGTGCATGCGAGAGGGACTCTGTAGGCCTGATTGCTTGTTTGTTTATATGACCCCAGAGTTGGTCTGGATTCACGGATACTGACAGGAAATATCATGCAAGAATTTAGATGCTGAAGGTGCTGGTGTAAGTGGCTGCTCATCGAGTTGAAATCGGAGAGATGGCACCATGCTGATCCTTCAGCGGCAATGATGTAGGAGTGATTTCCTCAGGTCGGGACATTTAAATGAAGGGAGAGGTTGATGTGCAGCTGGGAAAACAGATGTTTAGGATAAATGGCAGAAGATGTAGATGGAGCAGAGTAGTGAGAGGGTGGGGGTATGAACATGGGATTCCGGAGGCTGAGGCCATACGGCGCAAGACAGACGGACCAGAGACGGACACGCAAACCAGTCCTCGGACTTAGGAGAGCTGGCGTGGGGGCTACAAGGGGGGCGCAGACGGCCTCTGGAGGCCAAAAAATCTTTGCCGCTTCCCAGCTGAAATACCCTCAGGCTTTGGAGAAACAAAGCAGGAACTCCGGGGGCCTTGTCTGGCCATTATCTCACTATCTGGGTGCTGCATGCTTCACATAGGACATAAGAGGGTGCAAGCGCTGCTACAAGAATCAGAGGAACGTGAGAAGCGGGCCACAGCTTCAGGAGCAAAAGACCCTATTGGCTCACATCGGGGTTTTGGGAGTGTTGACAAATTCTCATTGGTTCACTGTAGGAGCTCAGGTGTGATGCGGGGGCAGGAGACTAGTTGGGAGGAGGCGATTTCTCCAAATAGGTGGTCACATGACTTCCAGAGCTGCCCGAAACTGTGGGTGGGCTGAAGTTTCTTTCTTGTCAAACAACAAGGTGTGTCTTGTAGATATGGAGCCTGGTCTGTCACATTCTCTTTTTTGATAGGCTGAAAGACCTGGAAGTCCTGTTCAGTGCTAAGCAATGCTTTGCATTTTTTTTTTTTGTTGTTGTTCAGAAAGAGCATGTCCAGCCGGAAATCGACATGAAACCACATGGGTGAGGTCAGCATGAATTACATGATATTCCAGGAGAACTTCTTTGTCCATTTTGACTGATCAGGACACTCGGGGCAGATAGAAAAAGACCATGTATGTGGGAACAGCCTGAGTCTGTATCAGCAGTCAGCAGATGACCATCACATCCAAGGCTTGGAGTAGGAGTTGGAATAACAAGACCACTAAAGCACAAGTCCTTAATAATGTAAAGACCCTCACTGGCTCCCCCAGGTATTCATCCAGGTATTGACAGATGCTTTACCTCTATCCCAAAGCATCCAAAGGCCCCTCCTACAGTCCCAAACCACCTGATTCAGGATCAGTTCAGCCCTTCTAGTTCCGATGACCTTACCCTGATGCTAAATGGCTCTAAATCATCAACACTCATTGGTAGTAGTATAATGACATGACACCCTATTTGTTCATTGGCTCTTTGGTCTGACTAATCTGCCCATTGACCAATCACATGACAGCGAAGCACAAGTACTGAAGTATTACCTTGGAGCTCTGGACCCAGTGAGCTATACGCTGTTTGTGAAAGTCACTCTACCCAGAAACCGCCAATCTACAGCAGCACAAAAACACCTCTGAAAACCCATGTACCCTTAAATACAAACCGAATCCAGTGTTATTTGAAAAACTCGCACCCTGTGTTTGTCTGTCTGAGATAGAGGGTGCATCCGGCCTGGTCGTTGTGTTCCAGCTCGCACCTGCCCTCTTGCTGATCACTTCCACCAGGCTGGAGGGGAAGTAGCCCACTCTGTCATTTCCTGTGCGGTTGTCATGGATACAGCCCTTCCACCTGCCATCGGAGTGCTGCTCAAGGACCTTCGGGCAAAATAATGCAGCTTCGTTAATTACGACGGTAATATCATTTCAGTTCACTGTGCTGTGTGGTGAAATTATGAAAAGGCAACAGCACCCTCTGCAGTCAAAAAATTTATGCACATGTTTAGAATGAACTGGTTTCTGGATTTAACAGATTCTGGTCATATTTAGTTGGCCACCTCAGACCACTTCAGATATGAAGGGTCGACCACCTCAAATACAAAGCCTGTCCAGCGCTCACCGAGATGATGTCACCAGCCTTAATGTTGAGGCTGGTCAAGTCATAATTGTTGCAGTAATCCTTCAGGGCCCTGACCTGCAGGGCTGTAGACGCATCTGCACAGGAAAACACAGGGAAACACAGCTAGGCACAGAGATACCAGGATAGGCTGACACAGGGAAACACAGCTGGGCACAGAGATAAACCAAGATAGGCCAACAGAGTGAGCTGAACAGAAAGATAAACCATGATACACCAACACAGGGAAATAGAGCTGGAAACAGCACAGTTCTTCTAGTCTAACCTCTTAGCATCTGTTTAATCTCTTTGCTGGCCTGCGAGGCAGTGAACTGATGCACAATGTCCAGCGCTGTTTGGCTGTAGGTGTTCCTCACTGCCGCGTTGATGCCGCTCTGGGGGGGGACACAGGGAAGACAGTTCAGGACACACAGAGCCTGGGCCAACATTTATGACTTTTTCAAAGTCTTTTTCTAGTGTTTTGCAGATGGACACAGAGGTATGACTCTGAGTCCCACGTCCACACTGTGTCCACGGCACTCACGTCCAGCAGCAGGCGCACCGCCTCCGTCTTTCCACAGAGGGCAGCCTCGTGGAGGGCTGTGCCTGACTTGGTCTGCCAGTTGATGTCGATGCCTGCCTGGATCAGCAGCCTGTATGTGGAGGAATAACAGAGCGTTGACCCATACAGACTGTACACAGTTAGTGAAGGTTAAGTACTCCTACTGTCCTTTGAGCTTCCCTGCATCTGGTCACTCTGTGGTGTCATGTCTAATGATGGGGGGGGGGGGGGGGCGGCGTGGTGTATGCCACTGTGCCTGTGATCTGCAGATTGTTAGTTTGAATTCCATGATCGGCACCATGGTTTCATTGTTCGGCCCTTGAGCAAGACCCTTAGTCCCAGATTGCTTTATGGATTAACTGACTCAACTTTGAATAAAACCTCTGCTAAATTAATAAAATGTATTGGCGTCTACATCAAGTTGTCATACAGCGATTTCAAGTACAGAGCAGTAGTGCAGGAGACCTAAGATATCTCTTGATGTCACTTGCACATCCTTAAAATCTCCTACACACATGCACCCCGACTACGGAATGTCTCGTGAGTGGTACATTAAGGATAATTTCCCTCATGCTCCTGCAGGGGGCGATGTACTAAACTCCCACACATCCCACATGTCCTACACTTCTATTTCACACCTGCTTGGTAATAGGTGTGGTGTAGCCAGCACCCAAAGCATGAATGCACACCCACACACGTGTATTTATGCAGCAGTCCAAAGCTTAAAACATGGAACTGGATGTGACATTGCACAGGGAGACACTGGGATGCACTGTTATAGTGTACAGCTGGTACCTCTGCATTCCCAGTGTTTGTGAGGTGTGAGCTGCCCGCTGCCCTGGGTCCTTATCGTGAATGGGGAGTGTGCAGAGCTGCCCTTCATTGTGCCTGTGTGATAAGTTGTATCCTCTGCTTCTGCCATCTGTGATGCCTCAATCTTTCAAATAGCACTGGAATGTTCCCACAGAACACTCTAGGCCCTGGAGGCCAAAGATAAGTTTTTTTTTTCTCTCTTACACTGACGGATTACTTTGTGGTACTGCAAAGCATGAGCCGATTTGCTATTCTGTGGTGTAGAACGTCCGATGTTGCCCCCTGTTGGTACTGGTAGGAACTGCAGCGTAATGCGAGGACACGAGAAGTCAGTCCAAAGAAATCCCTGTCGTCTAATGCTTAAAGACTCTGACACTGCTGCTGCTCAACTGGTCCAAGACGCCGTTCTCCTGGAGTAAGCCCTGACCTTATGATGTCGATGTGGCCGTTCTTGGCGGCGAGGTGCAGGGGGCTGGTGCCATTGGGGTCAGTGGGGTTGCCGGGTTTGGGCTCCAGCAGGGCAGCGCACATGTTGCTGTTGAGGAGTAGCTGGACGACCTGTAGGGGGCGCATGCAGGACGATTTTGTGTCCTAGCACAGGCCAGTGAGGATTTCACAAGACGGTTGGACGTGGAGACGTGAGACTTACTCACCCCAACCCTGCCGAATTCACAGGCCAAGTCCAAAGGGGTCTTCCCAGCATTGTCCACAATGCAGGGGTTAGACTGGTACTGGAGCAACATCTCCGACTGAGGAGGTGGGGGTATGGGGAGAGAACTCAGATGTTAGTGCAAACCTGTAATGCCCCTCCCTCCCCACAAGGGCTGCCACCAGGGCTCTGTAAGAGGGGTGTCCCTTAACCAGCTGTGCGCCCCCTTCAGGCTGTGTGAGGGAGGTGGGCCATCCCAGCCATCGACCAGACGCCCGCATTCCCTGCCATTCCACCACAGATGCAGAAGGGAAAGAGACGCAGCAGCACTTTCTCCTCATTGCGACTGCAGTCAGCATTTTCCTGACGTTCTTTTTCTAACAAAAGCATCTTGAGTTGGGCTGTGAAACGTGTCACCTGTGTCCCTGCGGGCCCAAGTCCCTGCAAGCTCTCCCCGCTCTTCAGTGATCCATCTCCCTCCCTCAGTACATCCGCTGAGCCTGGAGTTGCTGGCAGAGTAGCTGATGGTGCTTACAGTAAGGCTGTAGCTGCTTCCAGTATAGCCGTTGGGAAGTGTGGTTAGTCCAGTGCTGCTTACGGTCTGTCTGTCTGCATGTAGTGAGCCTACTGGTATATGCAGTGAAGACTGAGCTTCTTACAGTGTGGACAGTCATATGCATATATGCACTAAAGATATAGCTTTTTACAATTTGGATTGTGGTATGTACAGTGATGATACAGTTTTTTGCAGTGTAGATAGTGGTATATTCTGTGAGGATACCTTTTTACAGGGAGGATAGAGGTAACAGAACAGAGCCTTTTAATGTGTGGACACTGGTATATGCAGTGAGGATAGAGCTTTTTACAGTGTGGGTGGTGGAATATGCAGTGTGGATAGTAGTTTATGCAATGTGGATAGTGGTAGACGCAGTGAGCTTTTTATAGTGCAGTACAGTGTTTGGAGGCCCCGTACCACGTCATAGTGCCCATGCTGTGCTGCCAGGTGCAGGGGGATCTGGCCCTCATCTGACTGCCCGTTCACTGAGGAGCCCGACTTCAGCAGCATCCTGATCGGCTCCGACTTCCCCTGCCAGGCAGCATAATGCAGTGGTCGCATGCCTGCAGGGAGTACAGGGGGGTGTGTCAGACAGGTTGTGTGCGTGTCTTTGAAACGCCGTGTATGCGTGTGTGCGGAAGGGACAAAGAGGCCACCTTTCTGGTCGCGGACGTCCACGGCGGCCTGGGACTCCAGCAGCAGGGCGATGAGCTCCAGGTTCCCGTTGAGGGCGGCGTGGTGCAGCGGGGCGAACCTGTTGGAAGGGGGGGTCAAGGCTCAGGAGATGAGCAGGTGGGCCTGTCGGTGTCCACGGCAGGGAGCCAGCGCGGCACATTTACAGGATTAGCGTGCGCAAAGTACAGCAGGCCAAGAACAACAGCTTCCCTCCATTTTCAGTCTCACTTTTCAGGGCAAGGTGTGTACCGCAGGCTGTAGAGGCGCACGGCTATGCGGTGAGGTCAACTTAAAGTCGCCGGCTCACGCGGGGCTTGATAAACCTGCCTGTCCTGGGTGAGTGAACCCTGGGGCCCCTTTCGACAGCGAAGGCAGCATGAAGAGCGGAAGGTGGGGTCTCAATACTCGGCAAGAGCCAGGGGGCTTAGAGAGCAGAATGGGTCTGGCAAAGCATCTGCAAGGCTATGGAGGCCACAGACCACAGCCCCCAGCTGGTGTGTGGGAGGATCGTGGTAATTTGTTGTGAGCCTTGAAGAAAGTAGGAATTGAAATTTAAAATCGGTGTAAAATTACTTGCACTAAAAAATGCATTTCCTTAATTGTTTTCGGGTCAAGCACAAAAGTAGGCTGACCCCTCACTGAAATAGAAAGTGGTAAGTGAGTGAAATAGCTGTATTTTTTGTGAGTGTGTGTGTGAACCTGTGTGTATGCCTGGGAGTGTGTGTGTGCAAGCATGCATATGTATGTGTGTGAGTGTGTGTGCTTGTGTGTGTGTGCACGCATGTGTGTGTGTCTGCACGTGTGTGTGTGTGTGTGGATCTGTGTGTATGCCTGGGAGTGTGTGTGCATGTGTGTGTGTGTGTGTCTGCACGCGTGTGTGTGTGTGTGTGTGTCTGCATGCACGTGTGTGTGTGTGTCTGCACGCATGTGTGTGTGTGTCTGCGTATTCAGGTTATTGTTACTACTGTGGTACTCGATTGCTTTAGCTTGATCCAAAGTGATACATGGTCCAAAACGTTTGGGAACCGCTGCCATAAAGTGATGGTGACACAGACCAGTGCAGGAAGTTACACAGTCCTGCTAGCTGTCACAGTGATGGTGCGTCATGGTGAAAATGGTGGTTAGAGTGCAGTGTGAGAGTGTACAAGCCTGTAAGTGCAGGCGGGATAGATTCTCCAAAACATAAATAAAACAGTAATTTGCATTTTTTAGCTGTCAACCCCCCCACCCCTTCTACACACACACACCCCCTCCACTGAACCAGAGAAAGTCTCCTTTTCCCAGATGCGCTCCACTGGAGTGTGAGAGGACCGATACAGGAAACAGGGAAGAGGAGGGTGTTAGAGTGACGATGAAACAGCAGTGAGGACTGGAGCCTCCACTTTCTGCCCAGGAAGGTGGGCTCTGCAGCCAGCCCCAAACAAGGTAAGCCCGCCTTCTGGCATGTATTACACTGACCAGTATTTGTTTGTATATTGCAACTTCCCCTCGGACCCGGATCACCTGACTAAAACCACGACTCCCAAGGTGCTGACAGGTTACCTTCAGACCCTGAAAGAGAGAGAGGTTTCACGCAAAGCACTGGCAAAGTGCCCAGAGTGAGGGCACAGGCTTTCTGAGAGGAAGCATAATGTCAACAGACAGATCACGCCTCCCATGGAATAATCAGGATACTTTACCTGCCGTTGTGAGTGTGTCTGAATATATACAATAAAATTAATTTGATGTGTCACGGGAGGTTACAGGTTCAAGGCCCCTGTCCGAGGTCATTATTGTTCAGAAGTTTTTCCCGATGTGGAAGCCCTGGCTTTAGACAAGATTCGGACGGGAGCCACATGTGAGCAAGATCTGGCCTGTTTCACCATATTGGTTCAGCAATAACAGGGCTGTGTTAAGCAATAAAATGTGATCATTAATAACAATGTCTCCCTGGTGTGTGGGAATGGAGAATCGCTTCGAAGAGCCATAGTAAAATCACAACTTATGCAACATTCATGTGTAGCTCGTTCCCATGCCTGCGGCCCCCGCCCCCCCACGCTCACCGCCCCCGCTCTCCTCCATCCCCTCTCACTGTTGCCATGGTAGCACCAGCATAAGGCATTCCCTTGCTCCCCCTCTGCGGCCGCTGGGCCAACAGTGGGGCCATGTCTCGGACCATGACCTACTTATTCTGTGGAGGGATCCCCTGCTCCCCCCCCCTTTAGGGCATCCCCCTCTCCATGACCTCTGATCCTGAGTGTCACCCTGCCCTCCTCTATTCACTTTCTTCATTTTTTCCTTTTACCACCGTTATATACCTAATGGCCAGAGCTCAGTCTGGCATCTCCATAGTGATGATGCTTTTAAATCTAACATTGATTAAACATTTGTTGGGGGATCAGTAACAAAGGTACCTGGGGGATGTTCTGTGGGTTTGTAATGGGCGGGGATGGGGGTTGGATTGATGGGGAATCATTTCTTCATGACGTTAAGGTGGGTCTTTATTCAGGATAAAAGCTATGTTTTTTTGCAAGCAAAGAAACATCTTTATAATTTGTTAAAAAGAACCCCCTTAACCTGAGTTTTACTCCATTGGTCAAACCATCCCAGTTACCTGCAGTTACCTTGGCTCAGCTGTTCTCTGATTGGTGGCTCCAGCAGCAAACTGACTGAAGGGGGCTGTTGCCATGACAATGAGATGTGTACTGAAAGGTTGCAGGTTCAGTTTTCTGGTCTAAAGAAGGGAACTGAGATTCATTTTTGTTTCCGACATGTAGGAATCACTCTGGATGGGATGGTGGTCATATCAGGGGGAAACAGTCTTATGGGAGTTTCACTTATGTGTTTTGAGGGCAGAACAAAAAGTGATTGGTTTAGATAGATCACCAATCAGATTGTAGAAGAGATGGATCAAAGCTACTAGAGGAGGCAGGACCATGACATCTGATTGATTTGTCCTGCCTCCTCTAGTTACTTGAATCCACCTCCTCCACAGCCTGATTAGATATCTCTCTGGACAAATTTTCATTCTGCCCTCAGAAGTTTACCCACTAGTTGACCCTCTTCTCAGTCTATCCATCCATCCACCTACGTAACTGCGTGACCAAGCAGGCTTGCCATGATCTGGATCCTTGTAGACCATTAGATACAGGCCATCTGCCTAATGTTCACAATCGTCGGTGAACCAATTAAACGACACGTGGGTGGAGCAACATGTGCCACCCCGGCCCAATATGTCGCCCTGCCCCAACGTCCACACTGCGCTCAGGTCTACTTGCCCCTGGCTACATATTTGTTCATTCACACGGTTGTTTGCAGTACCAACAGCGAGCCTGCAGAGGTCCTCGTTTCTGATAAGCTGCCTGCCTCCCTGCCAGTACCCCCCACCCCCACTGCGCACCTGCTGTACTGGTAGCAGTTCTGTACGGTGAAGGAGAACACAGCTTCTAGTCCCCTTCTGTAGGTGCCATCTACCATCCCCCCCCCCCCCCCCCCCGAATCCCGGGAAAAAAGGGCTTTCCTGGGGGGGGGGGGGGGGTCCCCCCTAAAACCCCCCCCCCCCGTCCCCCCCCGTGGCCGTGTGCCTATCCTTCTCGGGGGAGCGAAAACCCCCGCCTCGTCCCCCGCTGTGTGGGCCCTCTCCCCCCCCCCCCCCCCCCCCCCCGAGATCCAGTGAAACAAGGTCTATCCTGGGGGAGGGAGTGGGATTCACCTTAAAGCACACTCATCCAGGCCTTTCCAGTCTCCTGCCTGCTTCATTATATCATCACCATGTGCATGTCCCTGTTAGCTGATGCTTGTATCCACAGTAACCGACACAGTTAGGGTCGCCACTAAAACATTAAACAACCTGCACTGTGTGGCGCGGCAGTTCTGACTCATGCTCTGAAGTGCTCATACGGAGACCATCATCATAGTGACAGCAGCCAGGCCGTGTCTGATGCTGTGCCGCTGTCCCAGGATGCTCAGTTCCACGCGCCCCTGTTCTCTCACCTTCTGCCCTTCGCACTTGGCAGCTAGCAGCTGTTGTTTGTGCGCCGCGTCAGTCTGGGCATCTCGTCTGCCCCGCCGGCGCCTTCGGGTTAACAGCTGCTGCTGACCCACCGTAAGTGCGGGGCGTGCTCTGATTGGATGAGATCTAGTGACATCACGTGTTTAAAATTTGGAGCTCAGGATTGCCCCCTGCTGGTTGGCATCAGTCAAATCATGGAGTCACGAGGCGGGAAGAACCAGGAGCGTGGAAACGTGTGAAGGACAGTGTAAACAGCTCCTGTCTGCTACCAAGGGGACGCTCCTCACCAACGCACATGTGCACACGCACCCGTACATGTCTCCCCCTCTTTTCACTCACCCATCTATGTCCTGGAAGTTGACGTTCACCTTCTTGGCTGACCCCAGGAGCTCTGGAAGAGAAGGTAAAGGATTGTGAGTGTCTCTCACACTGTCTAGAGGGGTTGCGAGTCGCTGGTGCATA
Organism: Brevimyrus niger; assembly: GCA_015164015.2. NCBI lineage: Eukaryota > Metazoa > Chordata > Actinopteri > Osteoglossiformes > Mormyridae > Brevimyrus > Brevimyrus niger. The sequence continues at coordinate 11,439,703 of JAABNY020000045.1, read as the reverse complement.
AACAGCAGTATTGACTTCATTATTAGCTCCATTCACCGAGGGCACAGTTTTATCTAGAACAGCCTCTCTTGTTCATGTATTAATTTGTACCTCTTGCAATATTCCAAACCTCCTGATGGATAATATAATTATCATCTTTAACAGGAAGTTTGAGTTTGAGATAATGTCATAATGTCACTGTCCAATGAAAACCCTACGTATCCACTTTGTGACTTTTTGTTACAGACGGAATATGCCGATTCTCCTCCGTCTGCTGATAGTGTCTGATAGGAAAACACGTTTTATGAAGTAATCTATTTAACTAGTATTTATGTTTGTACTAGGTAACATTTGTATTTATGATGGCCGGTTGTATGGATTACTTTATACTCACTAATTTTAACAAAGGTGATTGCTAAGATAGCTAGCAAATGAACTCTTTGTCAGATCATCGGACAATGCACTGTTAATTGTGAATATAGAGTGAGATTAGTTTGTATCTATTTGACACTGACATATTTGCCTTGCTGAAAATCCACCTACAGTGCTCACAGAAAGTTTGCTTAATTAAGAGCGCTGTACCAAGGCTACCATCCGCGGCGCCATCTTGTTCCATGACCCGACATACATTGGGTGCTATTTAATCCATAAAGGCTTTGCCATCCATAACCTAAAACACCAAACATTTGTGTTTACTATCCCTTTGGGAGTCAGTGGCTACTATTGCAATTAACAGCAGAATGGCAAGAACAGAACTGAATGAGTCAGCCAAAAAAAATTGACACTTAAAAAGAAAATGTCTGTGTGGAACATATGTACAGAAATGTTAAACATTGCTTGTCAATACCTCTGTTATGAAACCAATAAATTTGCAACATTTTTACAGTATTACGTAAGCAGCCCAAAACTTTCTGTGAGCACTGTAAGTTAATTTAAATCTGTTTACTGACAGCTGTGTAAAGACATATTTCGGTTTGTGTGTGAAGGCTGTTTTTGTGAAGTTGGTGAGAAAATGGATTTTTGGAAACATAATTTTTGTTGAAGAGTGGCGATATGCTTGACAGGTTTACCAAAGTAGATTTTTTTAAAATTTTTTTACCAAATACCAAAATGTATTCTCTTACGCAGTAAAATGTGCATTTCTATGCTTTTAATCCTGCCGTGTGGATCTCTGCTGCTGCTGGTTGGTGCTTCAATATATTTCCCAGTGAATGTTTTTCCCGCAGTTTGATTGGACCGGTCTATACCTTTGTGTAACAGCTAAGATTCATGGGAAATTGACTGTTAGTAACTGGTCAAGGGGGAACTCTTCTTTTAACATATGATAACGATGTGCTCAATCCACAGTATGAGAAAGTAGGTCAGAAACAGCGATGGCGGGATGTTGAAGATGAGATTAGAAAAAGTACTCGTGACTTACAGGTGAACATATTTTTCCTGTAATTTACTGAAAGAGAAAACTCTCATTGTCAGAGGGTGATATTTTATTGAGTTCAAAGTACAGGATCTCCAGTTCATCTGAAACCGATATGACAGACTCTGCTGAGGCCACTCATATTATTTTAATCTCGGTAGCTCCCTGAAAAAGGCTGCTGCCCCCCACTCCTCTCCAGATGGGTCCAGCAGCTCCATGGGTTGTGGGGGTGGGGGGGGTGGGGGTATTGATAGGGCAGGATGCCAATGAAAGGGGGGCTGGGTGATAGAGCATTCTCACAGCCAAGATGGCTGAGTCTGTTCCCACCCGGACAACCTGGATCCCATGACTGAACGCAGTGTGTTTCCAGGAAATGCCAGACTGTGCTTGGGTGGTGGGGGGTGTGAGACAGGCCACCAAACTTCTACGTTTTCACGGCACGTTGGCTTCACCGTAGGAGGAGTGCGTGCAGACAGAGTGAACATAAATTGGGGTCACCTCACTGCTGTTCTGGGGCAGGCCTCTTTGCGAGGCCAGTCGGCAGGGACTGAGATTTAATCCCATCAAAACTCCCCTCAAATGTGGCGGAAAAGGAACTCGCTGAGACTGGCTCTTATGCTGAGATTTTTAGTGCCATCCGGGGCCCAAACCCTGGCTTTAGGAATCAGCCCTCTTCCCGGTGCATCACAGCTTCCGGCTCCTTCTGGCCATACAACGAGGACTTCAGGTAGCAGAACATCAGTAACAAACGGTGACTTCTCGTCATGCAGGGCCCATTGTAGGTTGAGGGGCATAAAAAGGGGCCATAATTCATACAGAGGAGTCAACTTTATCATTAGCCAATGACATGTTTTGAATGTTGTGAGTGACAGGGAAGGGGGGCACTCTGGGGGCCAATCAGCTTTCAGCTGGATCCAGCATTCCCTTGGCCCCGCCTCTGTGTATGTCCTTGTTGTCAAGTCAACCATAGAAAACAAGTTTCTAAAATGAAGTGGGAGTGAAGATGGGGAGATGGAGACAGGTTGGAGGGGGAGGGCAGCCCTCAGTGCCTCTGAGCTTCAGGGAAGGGGGCATCATAACCCCGCCTTCGCTCTTAGTTACCCTCCTGAGAACCCCCCCCTTGGAGAATCCCCCACACAGGAGCAGACGATGCGAAGACGTGTATCTTTTTACCCACTAATGTGTTAAATATATACACAAGTCAGGCTACTTAAAAATAGTAATAATGACGGTATAATGGCGACGAGGAGTAATAGTGTGAAGATAGGAGAGGGCTATCCTGGAGATGAGGAACCAGGCCGCAGAGACCTACTGCTGCGCCAAAGCCCAGCTTCCACCGCGCAGTGAGAAATCGCTCCCCGCCTTAGCAATTAATGCGAGTCGTAAAACAAAGCGAGGGGGCGCCGCTCGTTAATTAGGATTATGCAAACGAGCTGGAGTCGGAGCCGGGATGAGCCGGGAGGCCGCGACGGTGCAGCCGGGCTGGCGCCGTGTTACGGCGGCTGAGCTCAGCTTTCCGAGGGCTTCCTGTACCGAGGCGGGGCTCTCCAGGAACGCGGACCCATGACTGTCAGGTACTTGGTGCAGACACACGTCGAGTATTTTTAAAGATGTCCCTGATCATCTCCTCGCTGTTCTCTTACTCCTGGCTCTGACTGGTCTCCGCTCATGGGGAAGCACACGCCCTGCCGTGAACTACATTTCCCATGAGCCTCAGAGCAAGTGCACCATCCAGAAAGTGCATTCAGTGAATAGTCTGGGAATCCCGGTCTTTTGACGGCCTGACAATTCACTGAATTATTAATGTTGCTGCTTCTCTTGGCTGGGGCCAGGAGGGCACTCCTGCCTGTGCAGCGCCCTGGACTTGACCCTCGGACTAACATACGGGCTGATACCCCCCCGGGTATACCTGCCAACTAATGTTCCTGACATCCCCGGCCTGACCCACTAGTGACTATCCTAGGCTTGGCCAGGGATCTTTGCCCCTGGGAGGGGGTCCAGTAAAAATGTCTAACCCGTGCCAGCCACTAATGCCATGAGACTGGAAGCTTCTACAATTCCCACAGTGAAGGGTGGTGGAGTCCATGGGGGCTAATGGCAGGTGAGAGACAGGAAATCCCCCCCCCCCCCCCCCCCCCCCCCCCCCCCCCCCCCCCCCCCCCCCCCCCCCCCCCCCCCCC
>JAABNY020000045.1:11349774-11360616 GCA_015164015.2 Brevimyrus niger | reverse complement strand
GGGGTAGGCAAAAGGGGAGTGGGGCCCGCGACTTGTGGGGCGCCCCAGTGTGGGGGGTCAGCGTAAAAGCGTCGAAGGGAAGGAGGGGAGGGGGGGGAGGGGGGGGGGGGGTGACCAATCGCCTGTGTCGGAGGGTGCTGGAGCTGAGGTCACCCTCCCGGGGATCTGATCACGCCCCCCACCCCTGACCAGCCCCAGCAGCGAGATGCAGAAGGAGGACGAACGTGATGTGTGATGTGCCACAAAGTCACAGTCCGTGAATGGGGAAGAAACACTGGGATATGGTGATTCTTCTTTTCGTGTATGTGTGGTTTTTATATACTGCATAACAGTGTTTCCCAGTCCGGTCCTGAGGGACCCAAAGTCGGTCCATGATTCTGCTCCCTCCAAGCTCCCTAACAGACGGTACAGGTTTATGCTAGGGAGCTGGGAGGGAGCAAAAACATGGGCCGACTTTGGGTCCCCAAACACCAGATTGGAAAATCACTGCTGTATAAATATGATGTAATATCTATCATTTAAAGTCCCTGCAGGCTGGTCCTGTTTGTCCAAACTCCAGATTGAATAAATGGAAGCTCCACGAAGCAAAAGATGCGGTTAAGGAGCCAGGAGTGTCACCAGCACTGCAGCTTGAGAGACAGGGGTGGGGGGAAGGGGGGGTGAGAAGCCTCGGAAGCAGCTGTAAAGCCTCTTTCACGTGGGGTGAGGAAGAACCACATTCTCTCACAGTCGCCCGTGTTTCCCCCGGGGCGGACGGCTCCGAATGAGGCTCGGCTCGCTCTCCGGCCTGCTCACCCTCCCGCTCTCTCCGCGCTTCCGGGCTGTACGCAAAGACCGACGACGCGGATCGTTACGCGATGGCGCACCTCCCCGCTATACGGCGACACCGTCGTCCACTCCGGCCGTCAGGCTTATTCGTATGCCGATCTGCGTTTTTCGTTCCCGTTTCAATCACTTTTTTTTCATTGTTAAGACTGATTTTTTTTTTTCCGCACACTGCTTCATAATTCCCGAACGATATGAATTATCACAAGTATTACAGTCTTCTCTGTTTCAGCCCACAGCACTTGCTAACTCTGTTATCTATTCAATTATGAAGACAGCAGATAAAAAGATCCCATTATTAATTCCTACTTTGAATTGCCTATATCCTTGTTTTTCTCGATCTGCTGCCGCGTTTGAATGAAGTCAATGTGACTTTAATAGCTCCTACATGTCGACAAACATCACTCCCGATACCGAAGTAAAGCCTGTCCTTATAGCCTGTCCCGTTCTCCGCAGTGATCGAAGCTGTCCAGTTTGCAGAGGTAAGAAAACGTTCCCTTTTACTACCCCGCTAATTATGTGCCTTAATGGATGGGCACTGTTCATTAGTGAGACAGAATTTCTTTAATAGGCATTATTAAGGCAAAGCCAGGTGCCTAATTTTATTCATAATCAATTAAAAAAAAATAAACTAACAGCTGAACGGCGTGTTCACACGACAAGGGAAGCCGATTGGTCGGCTTAAGGGAATCGCTGTTTTTCTTTTTCCAAGATGCCTGGCTGATCGGTCGCCTAGGGCTGAAATAGCAGGTGCGTTCTGTTGAAACGAAGGTTTACTTGCCATTTGTGCAGGTACATCACAATGTGTTCCCATCTCGCTTTCATGAGACTTGTGCACATGGGGTCAAGCCGTCCATCAAGAGCCACTGGAACAGTTTTGGGTGCCCAAATGTCCGATAGAGATGTGACTAAGCATGGGGTTCACACCTGCAGGTTTCCACTCAGAAGCACTGAGGTCTGAGACACTGGGAGCTATAACACCAGTATACATGCACTCTTATCGCTGGGACCCTCAGCCTGTGTGTGGCAAGGGGGACCGGTGGTGGAGTTAAATTGAATTTTCAGTGTATGACTTACAGCTGATTTGGTGATTAAATCAAATGCAGGCAACATAAAAATCTATTTTTATTCTCTCTATAAATTAAAGCCTCCATACTATAAAAAAACCAAGACCATCTTGAAAATGACTAGTCAACTGCTTTTTATATACCCATATAATTTACTGTGCATTGATTTGGTTTATTATGTGGTCAGCCGATCCAGTGTCTCCATGCTTCACGTATTACATTTTGCCCTAGTGCTTGAGGAAGTGCTTTTTTGGGCCTGCTCATCAGAACTCAGAGTCGACATCTCAGTCTTTGTTTTGGATCGTATATCATCTCCTTATATGAGGACCTCACTGGTCTCCGACTGAACCGTGCCACTTCATCTGTCCTTCCTAGCGGCTTTTTCTGTTCAAGGTCATATTACGTCACAGTTCATTACGCCCCAGATCAAAGCACGACATACACTACATGGACAAAAGTATGAGGACGCCTGGCCATTACACCAACAGGAACTTTTATGACATCTCATTCTAAATCCATAGGCATCAATATGGAGTCAGTCCCCCCTTTGCAGATATAACAGCTGCCACTATTCTGGGATGGATTTCCACAAGATTTTGGAGTGGGTGGGTAGGAATTTTTGCCCATTCATCCAGAGGAGCATTTGTGAAGTCAGGCAGTGATGTTAGACGTGAAGGCCTGGCTCGCAATCTCTGTTCCAGTTCATCCCAAAGGTGTTCTTCCACACCAAACTCACCCAACCATGTCTTTATGGGCCTTGCTCTGTGCACTGGGACACAGTCATGCTGGGACAGAAAAGGGCCTCTTCGCCAAACTGTTCCCACAAAGTTGGAAGCATGGAATTCTCCAAAATGTCCTGGTATGCTGAAGGAAGTTCTCTTCACTGGAACTAAGGGGTCTAGCCCAACCCCCGAAGAACGACCCCATACCATTATCTCTCATCCATCAAACTTTACAGTTGGCACAATGTAGTGAGGCATCCACTATACCCAGACATCCATCAGACTGCCTGACACGGAAGCGTGATTCTTTACTCCACAGGACATGGTTCCATTGCGGCAGAGTCCAGTGGCAGTGTGCTTTGCACCGCTTCATCCGACGCTCGGCATCACGCTTGGTGATGTGAGACTTGCATTTAGCTGCCTGGCCATGGAAGCCCATCCTATGAAGCTCCTGGCGTGGAAATTTTGCGCTGGGGTTAATGCCAGAGGAAGTTTGGAAACTCTGCAGTCAACAGAGCTTTGGCAACTTTTAAGCACCGTGCACCTCCGGACTCGGCGACCCAGCTCTGTTACTTTGCATGGGCTGCCACTTTGTGGCCGAATTCCTGTTGTTCCATAAAAGCTTCCACTTTGTGATAATTCCACTTCCAGTTCATCGTGGGATATCTAGCAAGGAAGAAATTTCATGAACTGACTTATTGCAAAGGTGGCATCCTGTGGCGGTATCACGCTTGAATTCACTGAGCTTTCCGGAACCCTTTCTTGGACTGCATAAATAGGTGCTTGATTTTCTACACCTGTGGGCCTGGATGAGACTCCTGAATTTGATGATTAAGAAGTGTGTCCCAATACTTTTGTCTATAGAGTGTACAGTTCGGTGGAAAAAAAAAATTAGAAGCCACATTTCACAAGAAACGTATTGGCTTCTGATCTCAACGACAGCAACCTGATTTATAATAATGTTTCTGTTGTATTTTCTCAAGCAGCCTCATGCCAAGTGCAACAAACTGTACTGCCTGCAGACGAACAGAAATATATCGGCAGCGTTTTGTCTTGTTTACAGGCGAACGTCCTCGGTCTCATTATGGTTTTTCATTAATTTTCTAAACAGGAGAACGTTTCAGCTCAGCAGAAATGTTGTCGTCTCCATTAAATGAGGATTAAACTGTTGGTCTTTTTTTTCCATGCCGTTATTGGAATAGATTACTCAGGGACTCAGAGGTGCAGAAAAATCACCATCTGTTAGCTGCCCATCTTCCTCGATTGCCGTTTCCACGGCGCCAGCCCTGTATCTCCAGAACTGTTCTTATTAAAAATGAACTGAACCGCACATTTTCTCTGTGCCGCAGAGGGAACCGTGTCCCCAGGCACAGCAGCCATATCTCATAATGGAAGAAACAAGGTTTACCTGTTCTCATCTGTTTCCAAACATTCAAATACCCTTAAGCCAAAAGAACGCCCCAGAAATTCACTCAAACCTGAAAAGGTACGAACAACGAATCCCGTTGTTAAAGCCCATTAAACCTGCATGAGCCCCACAAATCAACATCATATGATTCTTTTGTCTGACTTATTCTTTGGCATGTCTATGTCCAGATTAAGCTGCGGCTTCTTGAATCACTAGCCGTAGATATATTAATTCAGACTGACGCACGACAAAGTCCTTAACCCAGTGCTGCCAATAATCAGCTAAAAAGCAGTTTGTTTAGGGAGAAAACATTTGTTCTTGTGTTATTTTCTGCGAAATGTAAAACTATTAACACTTAGCTATTAGTGAACTGGCAAAATGTTGAAAATGAGCCATCAGGTTCTGTGAATAAATTCCGTTCTCCTATAGCAACGCTAAACGATGATTAAACTTGACTTCTAAAAATGGAGGGAAATAATCTTTTGGGCAAACCTTATGTGGAGTTTCCGACACCTTGTGTACATTTTTGATATTAAAATCTTCTCACATTAAGCCAGGAATTGATATTCTGAACACTTCTGTTTGCAGGGTTTAGGTAAAAGATGGTGATTTAGGAGGCTTTAAATGAACTCCAGTGTGATGGATGTGACTCAGAAAGTAATGAAATAGGGAAACCATTAAAATCATACAGATCAATCCACCATATACTGCTGTATGTCACTAAACTCACAAAATAATGCAAAGAGTGTCGCTGCAACTGGTGATAAAGAAAGTGTTTTTTAAACATAAACTTCGAAAAACTTTTGGGCTGAAAAACATTCATGCTTAAGCAAGGTTTCTCACTCAAGTGATTTGGATAAAATGCTAATGTGTTTGAAATCAATAGTCATTTTAATTAATTGAAGAAGCATTGTTATTAACTTGTTGCCATGGTTGGAACAGTTTCATATTCTTTTATACTGATCAAATGACAATTTTTGAGTTTAAGTTGTTAATTAAAGAAATGCACACATGCTGACAATATTGAATGTCTGCTTGAACAATTTAATTTCATAGCTAGTGGGAGAGTTCACATCAGCAGTCATTAACATTAGTTAATTAGGCCACAAGGAGAGGCTTGATTAATTATTGGCCTGGGTGATAGAAAATAGGTGGATTTAAAGGGGATTTTTCTTAAAGGGAACAGTGTCATGCCATCAGGTCAGAGATAAAGAAAACAGAACTTCATTGACAGGGTCCTGAGCACGGTACGGCGTCAAAAGAGCACCCTGTCTTGGGGACACCACAAAGTCAGGACACCTCCAAATGGGCCCACCCAGTCTTGGGGACACCCCAAAGTCGGGAGAACTCCAAATGGGCCCATCCTGACCCAGGCATACCCAAAACTCTACGGACACCTCTAAATGGGCCCAATCTGTCCTGGGCACCAGCGTGCGGCCAGCTTTTCTGCCTGTTGGTCCTTCCATCTCAGGCTGGCGGGACTCAAGTGCCATGTGTTCCATTGTCAGGCAGGAGGTGAGGTGGTGGCAGGAAGCAAGGTCATGTGATCTGCAGACAGGAAGTAAGACGCAGAGCACAACCAGAAAGCGGCTTATGGCAACTGACAGGTGAAGCTGATTCTTGCCCGGATGTAACCTTTACATCTTCTGCCTGATTCCTTCCTCCTCACCTGATCCAAACCAATCCATCTGGCATTTATAAATATTACGTACAAAAAAGGCAAAACAAACAGTCGGCAGCCTCTAGTCTGAAGCCAGACAGCATGCATCACAGTGCCAAAATGGGCTCAATATTCGTGGATTAAATTTGAACTGATCTTACGGATGCTGGTAGAGAGCAAATTAATTTAATTGCAAGGTGGAGCGAGGTTGCTTTCGTTAATTATTTAAAACGGTGCCAAATGAAATGGTAATTTGTTGGGTAAGGCCAGTGCTGTTTTCTAGCCATGCTGAATTTTCAAAAAGAGTCTTGCTCAAGGGGATTCCTGGGCGACGCTGGGGTAGAAACGTCTCCTCGAATGGCCGCACTAAGTAAGAATGTGCCTGAATCTGGTGTCTAGGCCTGGATGGCACCTCCATCTGAGACAGCGGTCCCAATAGGGCCAGAGAGGGACCATGGCCAGCTGAGACCACACACATCCAGATGTGATACAGGACACAGGGAGACCATGGGGAGCTCTCCGTTAAAAGGCAGCCTAACCACACATGTCCGTTAAAAGGCAGTGTGCGACACATGTAGCCCCCCAAGCCAATGTTTACCATCCTTATCCTCAGGCACCCTAAGACGGTCCACATTTTGCTCCCTCCCAGCTCCCCCTAGGGTAGAGTATGGAGGGAGCAGGGCTGTGATAGAGCAAAAGTGTGGACCGTCTGGGGCGTTCAGGGGTGTCCGCGCATGACTGCCGTCATTTCATCATGCGATATGTACCGTCCATCTGTCTGGTGTTGTCGCCTTGGTCAATAACATCAGCAGTGACACCCCCCAAGCCATCCCTCCAGGTGCTGACAATTTTGACCCAACAACTTATTCACCCCCAGAACTTGAGCATCAGTGAGATGGCAAAATAACCCCAAAAATCACACCCACCTGCATGGTAAGATGTATTTCTTGGGAGCTTTTTTGCAACTCTTTTAATAGCCATACCACCTGCAGTTCAGGCTAGGTGATCCACCTGAAGCTAAGCTGGTTTGGGCCTGCAGGTACATCGACCAACTAGGAATGTTGGGTTGCTGCTGGAAGAGGTGTTGGTGTGGCCAGCAGGGGGAGCTCATCCTGCCGTCTGTTTCGATCCCGATGCAATGATGGGGACACGGTGCTGTAGAAATGGGGCTGTCCTTTGGCTGAGACATACAACCAAGGTCTTGACTCTCTTAGGTCATAAAAAAGAAATCCCTGGGCATCTTTAGAGGTGGTACGCTGATGTCCTGGCTAAGGTTCCCCAATGCGGCCCTATCAAATCCAGCTTCCTAATCATCCCCTATATCTAACTGGTGAATTCAATCCTGCCCCTTCACCACCTTAGCCACTGTGTGGTGAGCGTACTGGTGCAGAATGGCTGTCGTCACATCATCTAGGTATGTGCTACACAGAGGTGGTTGAAGTAGCTCATCATTGCTTCTGTAAAGTGCTTTGGGTGTTTGAAAAAGCTCTGCATAAATCATTTATTCATAAAAAGGTAAGAAACTTATTTTAATGGTAAAACATGAAGAGACGTCTCACAGTTCCTGATGGCCACACCTGACTCTGACCTGGATGAAATGTCTCAACAAATTCTTCTTAGAAGGTTCTTCAGTCCAGCTGGCCAACATGTGGACCAGAAAGTTTTCAATCTCTACTGAGCACAAATGCTGTTGGTCATAACATCCCTGCATCTGTTTGACCCTGAACTACTGCAAGAGCGGCGAGGTTCGGCTCTGCAACGATGTTGTATGACTTCCTTTGTACTGGGAATGCCAGAGTCTGTAGAGAACATCTTGCTTTAAATGAACTGCAACTGTGCAAAAACGCGTCTGTTAAAATCAACAATTACCTGGGTGTTTAAATCAGCGTGTGGAGGACATTAAAGCAAAACTAGGCACATGAGATGTGCAAAAAATAAATGTAAATAAAAACCCAGCAACCCACCCCCCCTTAAAACAATACAGTAGACTGAGACCGAGGGGAAAGTCAGGAGCACACCCTGTCATGGCTGTACGAGGCCTGTTAAGGAGTTGCCACGGCAACCCAGGCTCCCACAGACCGGGCCGCACACGAGGCGAGTAGGATGCTGACTTTGGACCGCTCTCCTCTACTCCCAGCCCCTGCTCTCCCCCGTGAAAACATTATTGCTTCGAATAACCCGATAATTTACTAAATGATGTATAAAAAAAGTTAAATCTGCAGCCCCAACTGTTCAACCCCCCCACCCCCACCCCCTCAGCACCCTGCACGAAGAGTGCCAGGATGTGCAGCGTAGTGAAACAGGCGGTGAGCGTGGAAACAAAGCAGCGGCGGCATGAAAAGGGCCCGCGGGCTGGCGCCGGCATCAATCAGGGGCTGCGGCGGCGGCGAGTAAACAAAGCCAGAACCGCTAAGTAACCCCCACGCTAATTACAGCCCGCAGATGTATCAATGCGGCGAATGAGGAGCAGGCAGCCATTAATTATCTAATGAAGGCAGGCGGCCGGCGAGCTGAGCCGAGCCAAGCGGGCGGGGCTGATTAAATATTAAAGGGGAGCATATGGGGGGGGGGGCGGTTCCATCACGCGGGGCAGGGCTAGGGAGGATGGCAAGTCCGGAAGCTTCTCTGGGGGAGCCGTCACAGCCCCATTCTGGAAACTTCTTGCCTCGAAGCGGCCGTGTGATTCACTACACTGGGCTGCTACAGCCTATGCTCCCTGCTGTTGGGATCTGCCATATAATTCTGGAGGTTTAATAAAGGGGGGTTAAAGGGACATCCGGAATGGGAGTAACACTCACTAATAGATATTTAGATTCACCACACTGCCTGAGGTGGAAAGTTCAGATCCAAAAAGTACAAATCAGTACAGATCTGGAAAGTACAGACCAAGGTTTTGTTTCAACCAAGCAGTATTCTGTGACTCTTTACACTGGGGGGCAGCATGGTGGTGCAGTGGTTAGCACTATTGCCTCACACCTCAGGGACCGGGTTTCGAGTCTACACCTGGGTTACATGTGTGTAGAGTTTGTTCTCCCTGTGCCGTCGTGGGATTTTCCCTGGGTACTCTAGTTTCCTAGATCCTCCATGCTGAGGCTAATTGGAGTTGCTAAATTGCCTGTAGGTGTGCATGTGTGAGTGACTAGTGTGTGAGTGTGTCCTGCGATAGGCTGGCTCCCTGTCCAGGGGTTTTCCCTGCCTTGTGCCCATTGCTTCTGGGATAGGCTCCAGACCCCCCGTGACCCAGTAGGATAAGCAGTTTGGAAAATGGATGGATGGACTCTTTACACTCAGCTGGTTGGTTGAAACAAAACCTTGGTCTGGATTTGGACTTTCTGGACCTGAACTTTCCACCATTTTTACCTACCAACAGAGCTGGATAGTAAAGATCCAGAGCTCCAGAGGTACTCAACTGGTCGGTTAAAACAAAAACTGCATTTGTACTTTCTGGAACTGAACAATTTTCCACCTCTGCCTAACAGATTTCCATAGGACAGTGTTTGTCAATGTGGTGGACAGCACATCCAATCTCCTGATTCTGGAATAATCCTGGAATTTGGATACCTAGCATTCCTTGTGGGGAAGGAAGCTGATCACCTGAATATCCATGGTTTGGACCAGTCGAAGTCATGTGTATCCCTGACGCTGACACTTATGGTATTCAGGCACATCTGAAAGCTTCCCTTGCCCTTAGACCCTGCCACCCCCCCACTCCCCCACCCAGGCCAGCCTCTCTGTTGGAAAAGCAGCCTCTGGCCACCTGAATCCTAAATAAAAGATGATCAATTGCACCAGCTACACACCTGAGCTGATATCGATCAGCCCGGCTGCCCATAATGCACTGAACCTCAGTAATAAACAGCTGTAATGTGTTTGGATGAACAGGATACAAAATAAAGAAAAGCACAGTGTGCAATGGAAATCCAGGTTGGTATGTTTTTATTCCCTCCTTACATTCTTCGGGTTGTGGATGAAAGAGCACAGCTTGTAAGAAAGAAACGAGCAGGACTCGGAAGCATAAATGCTTAGCTATTAGCGTAATTGCACTAAAATCCCAGACTGATTCGATTAGCATTTGTGTGCTGTAATAGGCAACTCTGCCTGTGATGGGTGGTGACGCTGTGCTCCCTGTGTGGTCGACGGTTAAATTTCTCCATCCAGTGGTGAAGGAAGTAAATAGAAATTAACAGCCAAAAAATGCACTACCCAATTGGTACCTTCGACTTAAGTAAGTACTTGCTTGTAAATGTACTTATTGTACGAAAGTACATGAACTTGTAGTCCCTAATGCAACGGTATTGCATGGCATTAAATCCGTACGTATATTCTGTAAAATACAAAAGTTCAGGCAACTTCAGCCGCGCGCTAGTTTTCGCGCATGCACGCACTGCACAACATTGGCCAGCGCTGCCTGAATTTTATACGCATGCTCCAACAGTTCAATCTTTTATTCACCTTTTATACTTTGTACATGAATACGTCGGTATCTTATATTTTGTTACACGATTAATTTGCGTGAAAATAATTTGGAAAATTGCGTAAATGTTTTACAAAAAAATATGAATTATGAGTTAGTCCTTTTTATTTGAGTGTGGTGAGTATGTGGTGTGCTATATCGCGATATGTATCATTTTCGGCACATGAGATTTTGGTCATATTGCAAAGCCCTATATTTGTGTTAAATATTAAATAAAACTTACCAGCTAATGGCCACAGGATGCAGATTTTAACACTTTTGTCATTACATTATCGACATGCTATTCACGGTTTACATTTTCTTTTTATTTGTTGAGAGGGCTGTTTTTCTTTGTGTGGGGCCTACATTCACCCTAAAAGGGGGAGAAAAAGTCATCCATCCATCCTTCCATCCTCCATAATCGCGATGTAGTTCATAGTCATGAGTAACGCTTATCCCAGTAAACACTGGGAATGTGGGACGCTCCTTAGACAGAACACCACAGAACATCAGCATGGAGAGGGGGTTCTCTGTTTAGGGATAAGTGTATAATGTTGCGTGGTGACTAAACAATGGACCCCCACCTCAGACAGAAACTGCTCCTTGGTGACCCCCCCCCAAGCCCCAGCCAAATGATCCCCGCGGTCGGCGAGGCCAGCCCACCGCCTCCACCCACGCCCCCGCCCGGCTGGCGCGGGCCCGACCTG
>JAABNY020000045.1:11280782-11313177 GCA_015164015.2 Brevimyrus niger | reverse complement strand
AAGAAGTGAGTGATAAAGAAGAAAGAAAAAATGAGGGGGGGGGAGGGGGGGGTGTGGGAGTGGGGGGGGGGGGGGGGGGGGGGGGGGGGGGGGGGGGGGGGTTTGAAATCTCCACCCATCTTGAGGGGTCCAGGGGGTTGTATTCGTCGGTTTTAATTGTTGGGGGGTTGGCCCGTAATTTGTACCCATGGACAGAGTAACGATGAACTTGCTTGTTTTCACACAAGTATGTGCGATCGATCTGTTCCTTGACTCAGTCCTTGGGAAATATTTGAACCCTCCCGAGCTGAATAGCAAACAGAAACATGACCTGTTTTCCTTGGGAAAATCAAAAATTATTGCACTCATTAATATTTTGGCAGAAAAGTCTGCACAGTTTGGAAAATGTTAGTGAGCATTTACTCTTACTGCCCTGACTTTGTTTTTAAAGGACGACAAATGAACCCACGGTTTTTTCTGTACTGTTGTTTCGTTTTTAATCTCACTTTTCATTTGGGTATTTATGACTTCAGACTGCACTTGGTTTATTCCTCTATCAAGCTGCAATATTGTTACCAAAAAATAACGGAAAATAGCTTTATATACTTTATAAAATGTATTAATTTCTTTCAGGTATGGGTCCAGATAGGCAATCTTTATAATAATAATAATAATCTGGGGAGCTACTGGGTAGCACCGGTAAGAGCTGAAGACTGATTGCAGTTATCAGTTAATGTCTGAAAAAATCAACCTATCGCGATCAACTGCTTCGCCACCACTAGAGGCGCTGTGACGGAAAGCTGTGAGTGTGAAGAACCTGGGTATGGATGCAACTTTAATGACGCTTACGGTAGCTAAGCAACTTAACGGCAGACCCTGTCACGTCCCATCGGTCCCCGTCTTTAACATGCACGTCGAGGGAAACTCTGCCCACAGACAAGATGCTCATAAGCGGCGTGACAGATGAGCTGTATAAAAAGTAGATTCGGTAACTTACCATTTGCATAAGGGTTGACTGTCTTTTTATTTGTCATAACCCGTGCTGTTGCGTTATTAACCTAAATATAAAAAAGGAAAATTAGCAAACGCTACATTCACTGCGATAGCCTGACCCAATTATGTCTTAAATGTATAATGGCATGCATTAAACTAATCAACGTACTTGTATAATAAAAAATAACAAAACAAGTAATTTCCATTTCACTTAAAAAGCAGTATCATATATCAATACTTAAAAAGACACACAAAGCAAATTAAAAATTGCGTATTTCCATTTTAAGAGATTTTCAAGCATGCTTCTTCATCTGTTCATGATAAAGTCAAAGGGAAATCAGAATAAATGAAAACAAACAGTAGCCTATATATGAAGGGACATGCAGTGGAAAGGGGGAAGAGACAAGGTACAAACATAAAAGAAAGAAATAAAATAAAATGTCAAAAAGGACAAACAAGTTTAGCATTGTGCAACATAAACTATTCAGAATAGAAGTGTCATTGGAAAAAGCAACATTTAGCATTCAAACACTTGGAACAAGAGCCTTTATTTCATCGCAATAATAATAATTAAAAAAAAAAAACTCATTCCAGCTGAAACCACAGCTAACAAAGGATAAAAGGGGGTGCATTGTTTAACACAATATGGAGTTTACAATCTGAGTAAGATGTGCACGACTCAGGTCAGTCCGATCAGTGCCTCTGAGACAGCTAAACGTACACTCAAGTACAGGCGTACCAATGTAAAATAGCATCAAGAAACTGAACAAGTCAAAAAAATTCACGTGGTATCAGAGCTTAATACGTGAAACGGCAGATGGACT
The DNA here is from genome assembly GCA_015164015.2 of Brevimyrus niger. Lineage (NCBI taxonomy): Eukaryota > Metazoa > Chordata > Actinopteri > Osteoglossiformes > Mormyridae > Brevimyrus > Brevimyrus niger. The sequence continues at coordinate 11,311,381 of JAABNY020000045.1, read as the reverse complement.
TCTCCACTTACCATTCGGCACCATCGCCCGCGTGTGTATGTGTACAGTTACCATGGTTACTGAGTGAGGGCCCTATGTGCTATCGTTGGAAAGGGGGAAAATGAGAAGGCAAAATATGCAACATCTTACTCAAAGACTACACCACTTAATATCGGAATCACTCTAGAGTCTAAAAAAATAAACCAGCTGAAGACAGTGTTGAATGGGAAACAGGGGTGACAATAATCTCGATACAATCTCTAATGACTTTTTGATCAGCGCATTGCGTGCTTTTAAAAAAAAATGCAGAGAAGCGTGAGTCAATTTCGAGGGAAAATCAGCAGCCCAGGCTGTAAAATTCAAATTTGGATGCAGTTCTTGTTCGACTTATAATCGTCTCCTGAAAGTATTCCTTGCGATCCCAATTAACACACGTTACGAGGATTTTATGCCCTAGTTACACGCCACCGCATATCCCTCATCAACCCTGTAATACGCTAACTAATCATAATTATACAATCGCTGTTTTTTCGTTCGTTTGGGAAGTTACTGCACCCACATTACTTTTAAACATAGGAAAAAAAAATCATAATTTCATTTATCTTTCTCAAGGTTGTACATAAATCATAACCAACTTAAAGACCTTAAAGTCAGTAGTAGGAAAAAGCCTAGATCGACTTGCTAAAGTAAAGAAAATGAATCGAAAATGAATATATAGGCCTAAGAGTCACCTTTTGCATATAAAACATAAAATAAGTTAAAGAAAGAAACCATGAGGGAGGGATTTGCACGTGAAGAGACAGACAATGCGTCCAAAACAAAATGACAGTGAGAGCAGACATTTATTTAAAACGATGAGAAGGGAAACATCGGTAACATGCACCTCTATTTTACGGCCTTCAACCACCGTGCCGTGTAATTTCTCCCTGGCCCTGTCCGCATCGGCACTATTTTCGAAAGTTACGAAACCAAATCCCTGCATGCAGGCGGGAGAAGGGGGAGGGGGAGGGAGAACAACATGCACATTATTAATTCAATCGCCGACCAAAAATGCCCGAGCGCTCCGCAGACATCGCTACTTCACATTTCTGCCGCCCTCCTTGCACTGTACATGCAGATTACAAAAAGCCACACATGTGAGAGTGCCTCATTAAATCGGAACCCCTGAGAAAACTATGTAATAAAAGCAAGTAACATCTCCCAAAAAGTCTTTAAAAGCAAAAATACCTGTAACATGTCATAACAGAAGAAAATAAACTCTACTGAAAGAAACAAATGGAATCGATATAAACACTGTGTGTTTGAACACAAACTTTTAAGACTGCAGTAGACAAGCCAACGAAAATTAAAACAGTCATTCTACATGCATAAATATTTTAACAATACAACTTAACACAACCGTAAAATATTCATATACAAAAACAAACCAAATCATTGAAAGAGAACTAAGGGTTGAAAAATGAACAAAAACCAGATCTAGCCACATTCTTGTAGCCATAAAGGATATAAAACACGGGGAAAGTGTTAAACTATGCAAATATTTACAATTGACAGGCAAATAAAACAGATTAACCTGTGCGATTCACGTTATAATTAAGTGTTTATTTCCTCTAAATACAAGGATTATTAAAGTATCAGCTATAGATTACCCTATACCCTAATTAAAATCAGACACATATATGCTAGAAAAGTGTTTACATTGTCATTTCTAAGTAAAACAATTCTTATCTGTCATCATCGGTTCCTGATACTGATCTTCCTACCAGTTTTGTCCCATTTAAAAAGCACTTTTCCTGCCTCACTGACATCGATGTGACAGAGCATGCAGAAGACGTGGGTGGATCACGTACCTTGGATCCTCGCTCATTAAAAATTATTTCAACATCTAAGATTTTGCCGAATTGCTGAAAAGAGACGGGGGAAAGAGAAGTTCTCACTGAATACGAAACAGAAAAACACCAGAGACACTCATGTTGTTCGATTAAACTTCAGATGTGTGTACGTTTCCCAAACTCAGTTTGGCTGACATGTTACTTCTTAATGAAAAATGTCACCTCAGTAGTGGGACCCGCACAGATTCAGTCAACGGTTCACATACGTTCCGCTTTCTGTACAGCCATGCATCCATGGCTGGGCGAGTATACGATTTAAAGAAACGCTACGGGAATGAACGCCAAATATATATTGAATATTTTCCCTCGGTTCTACTTCCCGTTGCGTCAATCACAGCCAGCGCGTGATGAATTCATACATTTCCCAGCGGGAATTTTACTGTCATTTACCGTAATATTTAGCCCTTCACAGTGCCAGGAATTCACGGGAAACCGAGGATTAATAACTGTGCCTTTTAATAAGCTTTTAATAGCCTGCCTTTTAACGTTTCATCAATTATGAATGGTGTTGTTACACATCAGTCAACAGAAGATTCATTGGCAATATGGGGTGTGGGTCTGGAAAAAAAAGATTTCTAAAAGACGAAATTAAACTTATGCTCTTTAGAGTGTGTAAATATATTGTGATTTCGATATAATGACATTCCATAAATACGAATACAAATAAATGTATAGAAAATACATTTATAGAAGAATTAAAAAAAATATTTTTCATTACGGGCCTCAGTGTTTGTCTAAATACTTCCCCCCTCCCACTGTCCAGACACCGTAAACGGAGGCGCTTACTCCGAACATCTGCCTGAGGTCCGGGTCCCGGAAGCGGAACGGGATGTTGGACACGTGCAGCCGCTTGGGCTGCGTTTTGCTCTCTGTGTTGTCGGATGACTGCGTCTGTTGCTGCCCATCGGTCTGTGCTGCATCGTCTGTCTGCTGGAGAGGAAGAGCATCATAATGATGACTGATCATTACAAGTGTTGTTTCACTTAAAGCAGAAACTGCAACCATCTCGTTATCGCACTCCTAATAAGTTTGATATCATCCGGTATTAATTTCAAACCAAAAATTCCATCTCGTTTTTGCTCCTCCTGACAAGCGTAATTCCGTACAAAATAACAGCGTGACAGTATATAACAGAATAATTACCTTAAATGACATCTCGTCATTAAGTATGTTATAAATAAAACATTAATAAGTTATTTAAATGACCCTGCACATAACTAAGCTTGGTGTGGGCTACATACCATTTTAATTTCCGTTATTTAAAAAACTGCACAAGTTGAAGTATCTTTTATTGTCAAATGCAGATATGTGATGCATGGGTCATACACTGAGGTAAAACATTGTTCTCACTGGTTATAGTACAAATGAAAAGTAATAAATAGAATATAAATGCTGAGACAAATAAACATAATATAAATATTACATGGCAAGATTTGAACATTTAGACACAGAAAAAAGAAATACAGTTAACCACCTGAATGGAGGGGAAACATTTGCCACACGCGTTTGGTATGGAAGCGGAATGGTGCAATGTATAGATCGAGGCAGTCTCAGAGTTACGAGTCCAGACTTATTTGCGCTTCTAAAATGAACTTAATGGGAAGCAAGTGAGCAGAAGCTGAAGCGCTGCGTGTGCACGTGAGCAGAAGCGTGTGCACGTGAGCAGAAGCGTGTGCATGTGAGCAGAAGCGTGTGCACGTGAGCATTCCTTAGCTAGCGGGGAAAGACTGAAAATGAAGCATTTCTGTCATTACAGAAGACCCGCCTCGGCGCTCGTGCGCAGTCACATGGTGAGGGTGACAATCCAGCCTCGCTTTTTCTCATATTCGTCTATCCAAGGTCGCTGGGTAGCTTTGGTTAAAGGTGAGCGCATTTTACAGCGTTTCAGAGAAAAGAAACCCCTTCGCTCTGCACTCCCCTGAGGACCAGCCACCCGTGACCTCACCTCAGCTGAGGCCCCCCCCTACGAAATTGCGGTCCCGGGTACGTTTCCATCAAAGACCTCAGCAGTAATCAGAAACAAAAAAATGGAAAAACAAATGTTTACTCGCCTTTGAAGTATAAAGTAGCATACCATAATCCAAGAGGGAGGGGTTTCTTTTTGTGCTAAAATTAGGTGCTCATGGAGAGGGCTTGAAGCCCCCAACAGGAAAGGTAAAGACGGCTGGGGGATGGAGGTGCCATCTTCATGCCACTCCACACTGCTTATGGTCAGTGAAGTCAGGACAGCTCATCACCACCTAAGCAGTTCTGAACCACCTGTCTGAATGGACCAGAACTGCTTAGGCACATTTATACAACATTTGCTTGTTCTCTGTACAACTCCCTTTGTTATGCTATTAATACTAACAATTTATTACTGCAGAACATCATCAAATACTTTCCCTGACATTCTTTGCACTGGTACTGTTGTTGTCTATTTTTTATTGTTGAGGTCTAATAATATCTAAATCCCCATTTTACTTCTAAATTTGTATGGTGTGGTCCTATAAACCTGTAACATAGTCTGGTATCCAACCTCCATGAATGGACACAGCAGTGACGGTGCTGTCCACGTGGTTCACAGGGCCCTGGGAGAACCACGTCTGAGAACCTTCTCAACCACCTACACAGAACGATGGACCATTTTTCCTTAGAGTTGATGCCAAAGTCACCCTTAGGCCACACAGACACGCGTCCCAGCCTATCGCAGTTCGCTTTCCTGCGAACTGTCAGGCGCGGCCGTTTAATTAGCAGCTGGGATGGGCAGCTCAGCTGGAAAGTCCCCCGCTCCTCCCGGCTGGAAAAACAAACGGCTGCGCCGAGCGCCTGCCAAGCGGCGCGGGACGCCGGGGCGGCCAGGCCCGAATCTGAAAGTTCAGTTCGAACTGCGGCCCAGTTACCGTAGCGGTGAGAAAGCCACTTCCATTCCAGGCTGAAAAGGCCCTGGGCATCGGACCAATGAAAACACGGGGTCCTCGTGTATGATATGTATCTGGGAGATTCACGGTTCAGAGCATCTCTCAATTCTACCAGCGCAGAGGAGTCAGTCTAACAGAGCTTTGCTGTATAAACGGCCTGAGGAGACTACCTGGGGGGGCTGTGTGTCTAGCTGTTGCTGGGGGAGGGAAGGCAGATGGGGGTCTGTCCATTTAAACCATCGCAACTGGAGGGAAGACGGTGACGAGAGAGGGCAGTGAAAACCGCTCCAAACACACCAAGGTTTCAGACATTAGAAGCGTCTGAAGTTTCTCAGCCCCGCGGGGAGGCCTGCCCTGTTCCTAATCGACTGCTCTCGACGACGCCCCCCCAGCAAAGAGGCCCCTGGACGCAGGGCGTAGCACGCTGATTAATAAAGCACGCTAATAGGGTCCGAGCACATGCATATTATATTTTCCATGAGAATAACTTTTATGACCAATAAAGGTTAAATATCTTCATAATGAAAAATCCAAAAGAAAAGTGTTATTATTTATTTTGGATATTAGCTATGATTAATTAGCTACACCAGTTCTCCAAAATATTCAGATTTTAAATCCCACCCAGTAAAAGTTTTAGGAAAAGCTTCATGTAAAGTGCCACATTTTCGATGATGGCTTATGTACAGCGTCGCGGCGAGCTGGGAGCCCATGCCAGTATGCAAAAGCACGCAGATGCAGGGCCGCAGCCAGGAATGGAACCCACAACCCTAACGGTGTGACGCTGCGCTGCAGTTTTACTTTTAATGTACGTATATGGAAATGCATTACGGACATACAGTTAATCTATTTGCTTCAATACATCCATCTTCCAGCTTCGCATCCTGAGCAGGGTTGTGAGGTGCTCTGATACAGTATATTAATATTACTTTAACTTACGTTAATGTCAGTCTGGAACGGGAAATTACCTCTGTTAATCAGTGACCCCTGGGGCTCCTGTGAGACACACCCCGCTTTCCCCATTGGGGAAGCCTGGTTTCCCTTTATTAATACTGCTAATATATCAGCTCTGCAGGGTTTACAGGCCTTACAACAGCTGCTCTCATACACTTTTAACACCCTATACCCATGAGCTGAAGAGTGTCATACCAGTACTGGCCACTGCCAAGGTGTGGCGCTGTTTCATGAGACGAAGGTCCCAGCTCGCAAACGTCCCCCAGCTCCAGGACCCTTAGCGGTGCTCGGCAGGGCCGGCTGAGCGCCTGAGCACTGTGCGTCTCCACAGGAGCGCTGTAGACACAGGCCACCGCTGCGCCGGGGCTGCGACGGACAGGAGGCATGCTGGGAGAGTGTGGCTGGCGGTGGCTAATGGGGGGGAATGAAAGAAGGCGCAGGGAGCGCTGCCAGTCGCATGTCAGCTGCTCCTGCTGCACCGAGCCCTTCGTTTAAGTCAAGGCATTAAAAGTGTGGGATTATCTCCACTCGCATTACCATGACGGAAAACACGCCTCACTGCCAGGCTGCTCTGCTCATTTTGTCATTTATAGTTCCTCATTTCACTTCAGAACTTTCTGGATTTTTTCTTTTTCCTGGGGGGGTTAAGCAATAGTAGCGGATCAGCCCCCACCAGTGGTGGGCAGTAACTCGCAGGCACCTGACAGGCTCGATGGCGCTTTTCTTCCGTGTCCCGTTGGCGTCCGTTGGTGGATGAGTTCTAGCCGATTCCGCTCCCTCCCACAGCAGGACCGGGCCAATTTATTTTGCCCCTCGGAGCTCTCGGCCACAAATGGCCACTGCCGTTGTTGAGATTCGAAGACTGATTTGGGCTGTCGGACTCACGCAGAGGGAAAGGATCTTTCTGGGCTCTATATATATGTCTATGTATGCTCATATTCTGCCAGTAATGGGCCAGAAAAGTCCTGATGGGGAGAAAGTGCCTTAGGTGTCTTTAAAAATAGACACAGAGCTTCGAGACCTGCAGCATACAGAGGTAATGCGAGGGCCATGCGCACGTCCCGGCACCACAAACATGCACTGCAAACTCGGCAGCTGCACTGACCGGCAAGACGGAGGAGCTGCTTAGGATTCACACCAATTACTCATCTCAATGGCCAGGGTGTCACGTGACCTCTTAGGGACAAAATGCAGTCACCCTCCTGCGGCACTGTAATGTGTCGTAACAGGGAAGGATGCACCGTCAAGGTGAATTAATGACGATGTCATTGAGGCTTTAAGATGGTTTGTGCGTGCACGCACACATATAGTTTATGGGGACTCTCCATTCATTTTTATGGGCATAACCCTAATCCCAGCAATGATGACCTTAACTCCTACTCAGTCCTAACTTTAACACCACAAGTAACTCAACAAAATACAAGGCTTTTGGTATTTTTAGTTTTTTGATTGCAGTCACAGATTTTTATTGAAGTGAGGTGGTGCCACATGGTAAACAGTTACAGGTTCTTATCACATTGTGGGGAAACTGGGTCCCCACTGGGTTATATTTACAAACACATGCACGCACACATGCAGATTATGTATCCATATCTTTGTGGGGACTCTCTATTCACTTCCAGGGGCATAACCATAATCCCAACTATGACAACCACAATGCCTACTCAGCCCTAACCTTAACCAGAAAAGCTTTGGCATTTTTAGTTTTTTGATTACATTAATTGATTTTTATAAAACTGAAGTTCCCCTTGTAGGAACTGAAAAAGTGTCCAGTGAGTGTCCTGAAATTAACACTTTGCCGTATCGCTAAATTTTTCAGCCACATGAAATGGCAGAGACCCTGAGCTGCGCAGCCCCGGCGACTCCCTTGCCCAATTCCACCAGGGTATTACATCTCTGTTTCCTCTCTTCCCACAATGCACTGCTCTCTTCAACTCCTCCACAGAAGAGGTGTTAAGTCTGCCCCTGCTCCACGCTGAGTGATGTTTTCCCTCCGTGCCTGAACATGGCGTTTATCACAACAGGCAGCTGGGATTAAAATGCTCTTGCTAGTGTTTACTAGACCAAGGAAAAAAATGGGTGAACGGGGGGCCGGGCCTTGAGCATTCTGGGAAATGCTGCTCACATTAAGTGTAGGAGTCTGGGGAAATCACACGGGGGTATCCCCAAAGACCATATTAGCCATCTGCTGCAATGAAGGAGACTCCTATTTTGTCACATGCTGTTTTACTCCATTCTTACTGGATGAAAGGTATATAAGCAGCATTAAACTGGCTTTACTAGAAGCTAATCAACGCTGGGAGGAAGGGGGGGCATCCCTTACCCCCTAAAAAAAAAAAAAATGTTCACGTTAAGGTGAGCGTTCAGGTGCTCGGCTCCTTACTGCAGTTTTCTTGCACCACGCAACCACTCACTCGTCAGGATGTGATTTACGGCATGACGAATAAAACACGCCCCCCTCTTCCCTGCCGGAGCTGCACTGCTGCAATGCGTGGGAGTTGCAGCGAAGCGCAGCCAGCCAAGAACGCAGCGTCGTATCTGGCAGTGTGGGCTAGCGGCTCCACCTGAAATGCAACTGGGTGGCGCACAGAAGCTAATAAAAATGCAGAGGTGCTACGCTGGCTCTGCGGGGCCCTCTGAGGCCCCACCCACACCCTAGGGGCCCCATCCGGCTGCCTTTGGCCGCGCCGCAGAATCCCCCGCAGAAATCGCTCCGAAATAAATCTTCACACTGCAGGCGCCCCTCCACGGAACAAAACAGAGAATAATTCTCTCTGCTTGCGCAGAGAAAGTATCTCGCTTGTATTATTATAATCTGACAATTTCCCTGGCTGTGTGCGCGGTGAGCAAATGAAAAAGCCGCCCGGTTTTCTTTCGCTTTATCCGTGCTCTAATGGACAAACCGCATATTTTTTAAATCAAGATAAACGCGTAGCTACTGCGGGCCGCGTCCGTCCGCTTGACCTGAAATCTTTAGGAATATAAACACTCCGCAAGGCTCCAAGCGTCCTCTATTTCCATTAAACGCACAATCTGCCTCACTTATCTGTAATAGGCAGAGAGGCAGAGGGGAGGCTGGCGTTTATACAGCGGGGCAGCGGCTTAGGAAACATGGAGAGATCTTGCACGATGTGGAGTCGGCACAGAGGTATTGTCCTTAACCAGCATCACCGCTGTACGGATTTGATCTTAAACAAGAGAAAAGCTTAGTTTTCCCCTAGAAAGAGAGGCCTGCCTGGAAACACAGGTACTGTATCGGGCGACAGTAGCTCACAGGAAGCACGGCGTCTGCATTCCTAACCTTAGCTGTAAGGATCGCTTCATTCTCCCTGCTATTTTTATCCCGCTCTTTGATCCCGGGCCATCCGACGGCAGATTAATTTTCTTATAATATGTTTTTAGCTGTGATTCATTTAGCAGAGCCGGTCGCATGGCAACCAAAGCCTTAACGGCATTTCGTTATCATCGTTAGAAAAACAACGTTAAAAGCCCGCTCAGCTGTTTGCCGACGGTCAGTGGTGCGATCTGGGCCGGGCGGCTCTTTGTTTGGGAGACCTGCCTAGGGTTCACAATCATAGTGTCAGAAAGGTCACGGGTGATGGAGCGTTGGGCACATTCATTACATCAAGTTAGCATTCCTCCATTAGCTGCTTACGGGGCAGGCGAATGTGGGCCAAGCCGAAGATGATCTTCAGGTCCTACCTCCAGACCCCCCCCAAACAACTCCCCAGATGTTAAACCTAAGTCAACCTCCCAAAAAAAAGCCTCATAGATCCTAACCCCAATTTACCCCCCGAACACCCCTCCCCCAGAGCTGCATGGTGTTAATCAGAGTGCCCACCCCCCACCCCCCCATTCCCCTCAGCCGTAACACTTGCCAGCAGCACCAGTGGCATGGGAGGAAATAGGCAGTTAGCAAACAGGGGACCCCATACTGAGGGGTAATTACGACCCGATGGTGCGAACGAGTGCAGAGCCCGTCTCATGGCGGGAAGCTTCCGGGCCGCATTAATCACCGGGCCGTTTACCCGACCCAGGCACCAACCGTGAGTGGCTATCGCTGCCACGCCTCAGACATGCTGCTTCTCCATTACCAGAACTCAACAAGCTGCGCATTCAAACATGGATAAAAATCCCTCATGACATGAGTCAGGACCTAATTACCTTGCGGTACCTGTCCCATATCCCAGGGAAATACTCCCATCATACACTCCAAATGCCCAAAAATCACACAGCACTAATCCGAAAAAGTTAACACATGCAGGTGACCATGAACAAGGGTATGACTGAGGCCCAGCGCCAGGCCCTCGACCCTCTTTGTCATGGGGACAGCTAGCAGGAGTGCAGTGTGTGTTTCACTGCAAGATGCAACTCATCAGGGCTGGGTCAGAGTTTGATGCCCATGTCACCATGCAAGTGCCTCTTAAGCACTGGGGCCGGTTTACAATTTGACATTTTCAGAGGAAGGTCATGCGGTCAACTGCTCACCCCAGTCAGGGAGATGGAGCAGCTTCCTGTATTTCCCAGAATACCAAGTGAGTATAATGGTGAAAAAGATGAGTCACGCATCACAATGTTTTTCTGTCTGCCTCGATGGCTGCCGAGGTATGGCATTTTCACCCGACTGGTGTTTATGTCTGAGAGCGGCTATGATGATTCCTTTGGGACCCGGGGCCTTTGGGGGCACTCTAAGGAAAAGGGTGAGGAGGGTAGCAGATCATTGGCCAGGCTGTGGGGTGGTGGGATTATGCAATATTCTTGGCGTGAAGCAAATTACTGAGTGATGGTGAAGTAGGGGGATCCCATCAGATCCCATCAGATCCCCACGCCGCACCAGCTAGCTCGCCAACTCGCTGACATCCCTGCTGCTCCATTCCGGAGAGTTCTACCAGCCCACACCCCTGAGGTACCAGCTGCTCTGTATCCCGGGGACCCTGTGTCGCTTCATCACCACCCACCAGTGTGCACCAACAGGTGACACCACAGTTAAAAGAACTAGACTACAAAACTAAAAACTACAAAACCCAGGGAAGCGGAAGGTGAGAGGAGCGTGAGGGGGGGGGGGGGGGGGAGAGGGGAGGCTATGTTTTGAATGAGGTACTAAAAGCATTTCAGAAAATTTGCACTTGACCTGAAGTACTGTAGTAAATATGTTGCATAAACAGGCAAAGTAAGGCCATGCTGCCCCAGCATCTGCAGAATGGTCAAAATAGTAAATAAATAGGGTGACACCCAGGAGGGTAGATCACAGCCATCCCCCACATTGCCATTACCTACAGGGGTGGAGAACTGGAGGTACACACTGTACCCCTCAAACAAAGAGATGAAGTCACATGCTTTGAGGTCATACAACCGCATGCAAAGCTTTGGCATCCTGACGCTCCTTAACTGGTTAGGAGAGCATTACCCAGTGCAGAAAGCAGAAGCATCTGGGAAAAACCAGGGAACCTCCCAGGATGCACTCCCCCCCTCCCCGGGAAATTTCAGGGACACGCTGCTCAGTCTGGTCAATGCCACAGGTCCACATGGCTCTCAGGCCTGCAAATGGACAGAATCCCCCGCACAGGGCCTTGTCCCCGTCAGGCCCTCATCCTCACTGAGAGCTGCTGTGTGATGCGGTCACTCTCCTGGCCCCCTCCCCCTCTTCCAGCCCCAAAGGCCCCGATGGCTTTTCCAGCTGTGACTCTGTGTTTCCTCCCCCATTCTTTATATCTGGCATGTGGCAAAGTGCGCTGATCACCACGCAGGGGAGTCACGCCCAGCCAAAAGGCCGCCTTCAGCCCTCTGAGTTAAAATATCCACTGCAGGCAAACACTAGGAGGCTCATCTGTCATTATGGCAGTCCCCAAGCACGGGTTCGAGACCCCTCTCCTAGCATGCCTTGCCGAGTCGGGGCTGTGGAAATGGAGCGTTTCGTTCGGAGACAAAGAACCCGGAATAATCCCTGCAGAAACTCTCTCTTTTAAAAAAAGCTCTGAGGTTTGGCTCAGCCTGACAAGCAAACCATGGAAAAACATGGTCGACTTCCAAACACAATATTTAACAAAGGGAACCTCGTCTCCTGCCTCCGTTTAAAGGCACTTCAGCAGGGTGGTGTTTAAAGACAGCGCGCCGCATCACAGCTGCAGGCTCGACGCAGTCAGAAGAGAGAGAGGACATACTCCTGAAGGCTTTAAAATGCACATGCCGTCAATGACCCCAGATCAACGTTCTAATGACAATAATGATAGTGACAGGTGATACACTCAAGTGATAATGCCTGTGACATTGTTTCTGTGTGTGAAGAGCGATTGTGCATTATGACACTGAACACAGGGGTTAAACGTCACCTCAGATAGCCACTTTACTCTTATGGTCATGTAACCTGCATTCATGTAACGTGCGGTCATGTGACTGAGCACACCGATTAATGCGCCTCAGGTGGTGGTACTTACTGTGGCTGTGCCGGAGACCGTCTGTACGCCCGTGTCGGGGCCGCTCTGCTCGGCATGCGTCTGCGCTGGGGGGTACATATTTATCGTGTGTTCGGGCACCGTGGTCTGGCCTGTGTACTCCGGGGCGGGGTGCGGGTGGGGCGCCGTGTACTCTGCAGGGATGCCGTTCTGGGGGGGCGCAAACTGGGCTGAGGCGTAGGGCTGAGCCATCGTTTCAGGAGGTGCCGTGGCGTCCTGATTACCCTGAGGGCACAAGGGGGGGGGGAGGGCGTCAGTGTGTCATAAACACGCGTGTGAAGCAACACCAGGGGACAGCCACATTTTCACCAGGGCGGCGTGAAATACTGCCAAAGATCCACCGGGGTGTTAAATAAAGCGCTTCAGTACGCTCCTCTGATAAGACGTGAGCATGCAAAAAGACTCTCAGCACAGAGAATGCGGCACCTTCATTCACGGATAAGACGGCCCGCGCTAGCAGCCCTTCTTCTGCAGCGAAGCATCGCGATAAAGCTGCTATTAACCTTCCCCATGATGATGTGCGTTCCAGTACTCAGAGGCAGCTTGAGAAATGGCTCATTCTACAAAAAAAGTAAGGCTGCAGCCTGGAACCCGAGAAATGAGCTATAAAACACAAGAAAAGGGCACCATTTCTGCCAAATAAACCGCAAGAGCACAGGACATGAGGCAGACACTAATTCTGTTTCAAAATGGCCCCAGCACAGTACCTGCTGCAGATAAAAATGCAAGGTCTTCCCCAGAGCTGAGTTACAGCTGACACACGTTGGTCAATTAAACATGAACGAATCTGCCATTATTGTTGTGACGTCATGCATGGCCCTTAGCATTTATTATTTACCAGTGCGTGTTTTTGGGCAGAGGGGCCTTGTGTGTGCGCCAATGTTGTGCAAGCTGTCAGTGAGCGTGGGGCATGAGCGAGGCCGACGGCAAACCGCGGTAATGTCAGGGCGACACATCGAAGTGTGAGGACGGACAGACAGAAGGCATCACGCCACAGAGTGTGATATGAGTCAACCTCACAGCCTGGATAAGCAGGAAAAGCCGGCCTCTTTAATAGCACAGAACATCAATGTTACTGCTGCATGGTTAGACACCGCATGGCTGCACACCAACATGCCAAAGTGGAAATGCAGTAACTCCTTCATATTTTTGAGGGTTGGGGGTGGAAGATCACTACGAATATGAAAATTTGGGAACAATGTGCACCCCTAACCTGGACCCCTGACAGTCTGCTGGCTTAAACGATAATATAAAAAGTCAAAAGTCAAATTGCTTTGCAATTTCCTTCTAGACCTTTCTATATCATATACAAACCATCTAAATTATGGCCCATATGCGCTAAGTTCCTACTTTAAGCAGTGGGAGCACTATATTTGCATTATTAACAATACAAAATGAATGACAGTAAAAGGTTTAAAAGCTAATGTGAGAAATCTCACATTCCACAATCACAAAGACAGCTAAAACGTGAGTGACTTTGGTTGCCGAGACAAAGATGTCCCCAATGCAAGGGGTGTAAATCCTAGACCTATTTATTTATTTATTTGCCAAAAATAACTTATAATATTAAAAATATAGTATGCACTTACACCAACAAAAACTGAAAAACACTCCTATTTATATATTATATGATCGTATGTGATCCAAATGATTTTCTGTATTGTTTACATTGCTATTTTTGGCTCATGCATCATCTGCAAGTTTCTGCAATCTTTCGGCCAGCTCCAAAAGTATTCCCATCTCATTTCTTCATGGCCCGAAACCGTGAATTTGGAGGGCGGACTGTACTTATTCGAAAGTGTGAAATATAGAAACATCTGCCAGTGTCTGTAATTTAATATATTCCAATATGTAAATGAGCAGCCGAAGTGCCCAGCCCTTCTTAAAACGCCATGTTTTGCTGTTCTCAAAGTAACACTTTAGCAAATTGACTCTACTAATGGGGGAGGGGGGGGTTTGCAAATCACATGGCCCCCGTCAGCACTCAAAGTCCCAAGCCGAGATATTTTCTGAGGGAAACGGCTATTGTGAAAAAAATCAAGCTAAATTTTACGTGGCGGTGCCCCCCGACTCCCCCGCCCCCCCCCAGGCACGTGCGAGTTTCTGCCTGGTCTCCCCTGTCACACATCATAGAGCTACTCGCTTATTACCAAACAAAGGGGAAGAAAAATCCTTCACGTGAGAAGGTACAAGAGGGGGTGGGCCAGTGCAAGACTGCATAAAAAGGTCCCCACAGTGGTGCTCCTCCCAAGCGCTGTGCAGGAGCCGCTGTTTTTCATTAGCACACGGTCGGTGTGCCCTGCCTGCGATAATTAGCCCAGCGCTGAGGCTTAATTAAGAGCACTAAACTGTCTCGCTCCGAAGCGTGAGGCAGGCGCGGAGGAGGGGAAGGGGCTGCGACACGCGTGCTACAGAAAAAAAAGGGAAAAGGAAAAAGCAAACACACCCCCCCCAACTCTGGGGTTTGGAGTTCCCTCAGTAGTAAAACCCTTTCTGGCAAATGGGGCCAGTGCGACGGCTGGCAGGCGGTCAGGCTGAGCTAAACGTTTTGGCCTGTATTCTAATGAAAACCACATTTCGAGCCGGAGACGCTTTACGTGGCAGTAAGAGAGGAGTAGCAGGAGCCGTGCTCTCCTGCAGCCCCAGACAAAGATCCCCGCATTTCCCCCGCGCCTCCCCGCCAACGGCACGCTTCCGAAGCGGATTTAAACTCACCTTTCATTCCCATTTCCCAAAAAAGCACCACGGCCCGGCAGGCTTAAAAGGAAATCTGCCATCCTCCATGTTAGACGAGTTTCAAAGTGAATTTGACGCTGAAACTTTCTCTGGTTTTGATCAGCGGGAAGGCGGCCGACCTGCTGAGCCCCCCCCCCCCCCCCCCCACCGGCACGTCCCGGGAAGGAGCCGGGGTGAGGGGCAGCCAGCCGATGCGCTCGCGCTCTGCATGCCCCGAAAGCCGAACAGCATCACCAGCCACATAAACACCGCTAGCCGTGCCTCCCGTCTTACCGGCCACTGAAACGCCGCGATCCTGAGCAGGCGGCGGGATGGAGAGGAGGAAGAAATGGAGGGGGGTCCAAAAGCAAGAGGCGGCAGCGCGGAGAAGGGGGCTGCCGTGGTGCGTACAGCGCAGGCAAAGACAGAGACAGAGGCAGAGGCACGGCGGCGTGGCATGGGGACAGGAGAGCGATACCTGCTGCACCATCTTGGCCCCTTTCTCCTCCATGAAGCGAGCGGCTGCCGGAGCGGCGGGCCCTGCAGCGTGCGCCCGGAGCCAGCCAGCAGTAATTACCGAGGGGGGAGTGCGCTTCCCGGACATCGT
The DNA here is from genome assembly GCA_015164015.2 of Brevimyrus niger. Taxonomy (NCBI): domain Eukaryota; kingdom Metazoa; phylum Chordata; class Actinopteri; order Osteoglossiformes; family Mormyridae; genus Brevimyrus; species Brevimyrus niger. The sequence continues at coordinate 11,295,885 of JAABNY020000045.1, read as the reverse complement.
CGGCAGCGTGCGCTGGGGGGAGGCCGCTGCAGCTGGTTTAGCCCGCCCCCTCTCCCCCCCCCGCCGATTGCGCTAACACGCGCACGCACACACGTGGCGAGCGTGTGGGCCAGCCAGAGCCCCACACAGCACCCCCCGGCCTGTCTCGGCACACGCTGCAGGTTGACGAACGTTTTTAATTTTGCGGAACACCTCACTCATGGGGCCGCTCACATTCGGCGCGATTAAGAGTATAAATCGGCCCTGAACAACACCCCCCATCCCCCCGGCTGTGGAGCAAACTGTCACTCCGAAGTGGGTCAGGCCGCCCAGCTCCTTGCCGCCCATGTATTCCCTCAACACATTCAGAAGCAAACAAAAACAACATCAAACAAACAAACAAACACACTAATGATGACAAACAGGGCATCCCTCTGCCTCCAGTACCGTGTCAACCGTGAGCGACATCACATCCTGGTGACACACCCAGTGTGACACAGCTCACCGCCGGCTGCTCCGGAGTCAGCCAGCATCACTGTAGCCATTGTTTGGAGAGGACAGTGCGGATGGTGAGCAGACCGCTGTTCCCCCGCAAGGCCGCTCACATCCCCTGACAGCAAGAGGGCTCGTGCTGGGTGCTCGCAAGGCATTGTGGGAATCTTTTTATTTAAAGTCAAGGACCCAGAATGCTTGCATAACATGTGCCGGCTAACACAGGGCTCACATACATGTTAATATTTCCCAGTCACCCTGACTCACACTGGCAAATTATAAGTAATGTTTACCTAAGTCCCATTCATTAACATTTGGAAATAATTACAGCAGCTTGCTCTGTTTTGTCTGGGTGTCAAGACAGATAAGGGCCGGATTAAAAGCACGTGTGATTGGCGGGTGACTGGAGTGTTGTGGGGGCACGAAGGCCTTGGACACGCTATTGACTCTCCAGAGCAACCCTGGCGAGACCCTCAGAAAGGAGCGCAGCAAATCGAGGCAGGAGACAGACAGGGGGAAATAAAGGGCCAGTGTGTCAGAGACAGCCGTGTGTGAGGGGCACTTCCTGGGAAGACGCTTCCGGACAAAATCCATTTTAATCCTGAGTGGCCTGATGAGTCAGCGCTGGACCTGAACGGCATGCGCGCATATCACTGCACATCTAAGCTGATCTGGGAGCGGAAGACTTCCCCTTCACAGACAGCCAATAAGAACCGGATAAGAAGGCGTATGGAAGGGGGCAAAAAGGTGATATCATATCCAGGGCCATGCCCACACATCCAGCCTGTCAGCGGCTCATTTCCCACAAGGTCCCGCCTCTAGCATCTCTGTCCCTCCCTCCACCGCACCTCATTAGCCCCGGGACGCCACTACCCCCAGATGTTCGGTGGCTCCACACACTACACCTCCACTCTTATGTAAGCTCAAAGTTTGAACAACGCATATTTCTCCCGAAGCCACAATTGCTACTCCGCCTGCTTAGTCAAAGCCCTCCTCCACGTGGAACGGAACCAACACAAGGCCCCAGCATATGTGATGCCCCACACATACAGCGGGCTGCATGGTGACCCACTCCAGGACCCCATCACTGACACGTTTTCGCTGTAACAGAGATGCGTTACGATGCAAGGATGTTTGAAGGCCCCGCAGAGAAAATGGCCTTACATACCCTCAGCCAGAAGGGGTCAGCAAACATGGGAATGTGCCATGTGTCCACCACTTCCACGGATCTAAATCAGGGGCGGGGGGCAAACAAGCCAGGATTAACGGGCCAGTCCGATCCATCGGACGCCGGAATCATTCCTTCCATTAGCCCGTATTAGTGGGGCAATGATGGGGGGGCGGGGCTTTATACCAGGGTCAGCATTATACCACCGTGCAAATGAAGATGTGAAGAGGAATAGGTTCATCAATCAGCCCAGCTGCGTGGGGGGCATGTGTGGGGAGAAGATTTCCCCCCCAGCCCCTGCAGGCGCTCCCCCGTCACACTGCCTCTTTAATTAAACATCTGAAAGCACTCGAGACGCCACCATCGGTGCTGAAGCGAGGCCGGTTGGCCATTTGTCACACGGCGAGTGCTGTCCCTGCACCCGGGCCTGCTCCACCTTAAAGGGGAGCTCTTAAAGGGGCAGCAGCACTGGTATGAGCAACACTGGCACCTGAAGGAGAGGGGTGGGGGGGGTGGGTATGGAGCTGCTGGCGTAATACCGGCCATTAAATTGTCTCCTCTCTCTTTTTTTTCTCCCCCTCCACCCCTCCCTCACACTCTCTCTCACTTTCCCGTAGTGGCAAACAAGTCCCATTGTATCCTATCAGATTTAAAGGCAGATTGTATCTGTGAGTCAGGGGATTTGCAAGTGCGTGGCACACGAGCCAGGCTGGTCCGGATCCTGGCGCAGCTCGGGTGTCCCCGAGCATTTTAATTAGCATTAACGGTGGAGCCGGGCTACACTGCGCGCTGTAACGCACGCCGGCCCTGCCGAGCCCGTGCCAGTGGCAGGCAAGAGGAGGCGCTCCACTGGCCGCTGCGGCGCCCGCTGGATCCAGTGGGTGGGCGGCACTGCAGTGCGGCAGTGAGGCGGTTGTGCAAATGCACTTCAGACGAGGCGCAGGGTACATTCAGAGCACGGCCGGCTCCCAGCAGCCTTTAAACATACCCAGAGCAAAAGTTACACTGGGTGGGGGGCAGGGAGGGCTGGGTACTAAATGTTCTCCTCCGTATGTCACATGGCCTGGCCCGCCCCACCTCACTGCTGCTGTCCCTCCCCGCAGCACATCAGCTCTCAAGAAGAACATGACGCCCGGCACCGTCTATACTCTGTTTAAAGCCCTGCACCGCCCCGGCCCCCCACCAACAAAAGGTGTGTTTATTATACCTGTTTACGCAAATGGCTAAAAATAACAGCTGCGAGTCGCCTTAAATCTGGCCCGCGGGAAGGCTGATGTCACGCTGTCATGGCGGGATCTGTGCTCAGAGGTCGCGTATCACCACCAGCCTGACACAGGGATGTGCAGATTCCTCTCAGACAGAGACAGGCAGACAAAGAGAGCCAGATTTGCCATTTTTTATTTTTACTTTCATCGTAATTAATCTCATTTAGTTATGATTTTAGTCAGGACAGGAGTTCACTACACACAGGGCAGGAAGCTACTATGCTGGGGACAGGAAGTCACTGTACTGGCAACCGGAAGTCACCATGACATCATACCACCAGGTCCATAAGTTGTGTCAGAAATCACAGGATTCTGAGCGCAAGTGCTTCTATATGAGAGGATTAGCCATCGCCAGCTACACCAAGGGCGCCCAGTCTAATATCCAGAAGGATGTACTTTCATACCGAGAACGACCAGGTCAGGTGTCCATCAGTTACGCACCGCACAGATTTATCAACTCCGCTGGCTCTGAGACACACTGAGGCTCAGACAGGAAAGCGGTTATGGAAAAGATCCACCTAGAGGAGACCCCGCTGGGACCCCGAGATGCACTCTGATTCTGGTGACACAACGTCTGACAGGAAGCGCAGGGGCCTCCCAACTGTGAAATCAATCCTGCATTCCAAGTAGAGCGGAGCTCCTTCGTGGTGAATCCCATGTTCTGGACTACCATCCTATCACGTCCCCCTCCGAGCCACTCCGGCTATAACTGGCCATGTCCCTCGACCGGCTGCCCTCACGTGACACAATATCAGAGAACTTACACAATAGGCAGGTGTGTTTCAAGAAAGATCCCAAAATTGATGGAATCCCCAAATATAGCCAGCTGGGGGCATAGTGCTTAAGGAGCTAGACTCCTGAGCAGGAGTACGCAGATCGATCTGAACGAGACCTGCTGCTGGACCCATGGCTGTGCTCATAAGCCTGAAGAGACACTGGACGTGCAGCTGAGGGTCAGAGTGGCACGTGAGTCACTCTGTATAAACACTCACAGCATCTCTAACATAAATAAAATCTCTGCAGACACTGTCAGCATCAGCATTTCTTACACAGATTTCAGAGGAACCTGATCTTGCCTGTTTCTATTTTCAGAGATAAATCTGGTCGTCATGCCATTCAGATGAAAACAGGAATGCAAAAAATATATCATGAACAGCACCAACTGTAAGACACCAGGGTTGCATTCAGATGTTCACCTCTCCACACTGCAAACTCTGTGTGTCACCAGGACTGCATGAGGACACGTAACGAATGTGCGTAGCCAAAACAACATCCGGAACCTCGAATCTCAACGTCCCCCAAGGCCGAGCGCTGACCACACAGACAGGGGTGCAGGTTGGGTGCAGCTACTGATGGAAGCCATAAGCATGTACGGCCTTGGAGAACACAAGGTTCATTTGCGTGATCTGAGCTGATAATATCTGCAGGACCCGGTGAAGCACAGACATATCATTAAGTAGAACATGTGGATTGGCTAGGGTGGAGTCATACCTCTACACTAACACAACGTAGAACAACACAGGAGAACACAGCACAGCACAACATAAGGTAACTAAGCACCCCCTTTCTCTGTAGCCAGAAGCTTGCATTGTGCATTATTATCATTTTTAAGTATACTTCAGCTTTGAGTGTTTGGCAGGTACTACAAATAGCACGGAGCTGTTTTTGGAATGGGGGGAGGGGGAAAGTGCGGGAAAGTGACATCACAGCAGAGTGAGAGGCTCGACCCTGGAGCGTTTCTTCTGCCCATGCCGGGCCGGGCTGGGGCGGGGTGGGGCCATGCATCACAGGCTCACCGGGGGCAGCAGGAAGCGAGTTCTCAGGGACCGACCCGTGCTGTGAGGCCTGACAGCTGTGCTTTCAGCACGACCCACAGTGACCTGATCCAGGGCGCCAGTCTGCTCCCATGGGGCGCGTCAGCAGGGCACCTCAGAACATCGCACACTAATCATTTATCCGTACAATTCAGTGAATACTTGGTATAATTTATATGCTAAAATTAAATTCTGCCCCAAGCAAAATAATAAATAAAAATATTGCTTCCTGTATGCATTTGGATTTCTGAACCTTTTTGAAATGTCCCCTTGAAATGTTAAAATGCATTTTAAAATGTATGGGTTCTTTAAAAGCAGAATACAAATTACACCGTGTTAAATTATTTAAACAAATGCTGTTATAAACACTGTGAATATGGCGGCTGCATTTCTGCCGTTTCCCCGTGTGGATCTCACACGATCTCCTGATGTTTGTGTGTCACTTTCCTCCCACAGTCCATAAAAACACAGCTTGCCCAAATTGGCGTCTCCGCACTGCCCTCAGCCAGTGAAGCATGCACATTCGTGCCCCTGCACTGATGAGCTTCTATAGAAAACATGGAACTCCTCTGGGTCACAGCCCCTTTCAAAGTCCTTTAAACAGACTCAGCGCCATTAGATACTAGCTAATAAGCAGAATTCAACTTGTTTAAGCTTTTCTCTGAATGTTGGTTACCAATGGCAACAGGAGATTCCCATAAATAAGCAGGTCGCCTGGGACTAACCAGCCCCTTAACGAAAATCAGTCCTGATGCAACGTAAAGGCTAAAAACTAAGAAGGCTATGAAGTGAGCAGCATGTGACGTATCATGTGATATGGCATGTGATGCAGTATGTGACATGTGACACAGCATGTGGCAGTTAAATCCAGGTGTGGAAACAACTAGACATAAGCATAGCCTTGGCTCTTAAACATATCCATGGCTTTAAAATGGCTTTAAAATGGAGTTTTGTTACCACCGAATGCCAGGAAAATTCAGCTTCCAAAAAGAAACAGCCATAATAACATGATGCACTGGCTCCCGTTACGCAACAGCGCGGCGTTTGGGCAGCAGAGCTGCCGCCCTGCCCACGGCTTGGTCGCGGGCAGCTGCGTTTATTCCCCATGAAGCGCCATCCAGCCAGGAGGTGCCAGGAAGGCGAGGAAAGGAGGCGGCATAGGGGCAACGCATGACTCAGGGAATCCTGGGGGCTTACATGGGGGCCGCTCCTCACACATTCCCATTCTGGGAAAGGTCACCACCGAGGTCCAACTGCTGTCCTGGATTCTTCTTGCGATTAATACAGGGGTGCCTTATATATATGGGGGGGGGATCCCTAGGTGGTCGGCCTGCTGGGAACTGTAGTACAGCTATCCATACAGACGGAAGCTTCCTACAGACGGAAGGAGCAAACGTGGTTAGGTGTCTAGGGCCTGTGCTGAGCAGCCGTTCGGGGAATGCAGACCGGCACACTTCCATGTCTACCTGCAATTTTCCACTTAAACCCCAGCTTTTAAAAGGGACGTCTGACCCTGCGACAGAGTATATGGCACCGAACTGGAGATCATGTACTGGCTGAGCAAACATTTAGGATTCATAGCAGAGAAAGGCAGAGAACCCCCCAGGAACAGGCTACATCTGCTGAGGGGGCGGAGTGGGGGGCTTCCTACTATTGATTGTGGAGATGATAAACCATGACAAGGTCACAACCGTCCTTCAGAATTAGGGACAGACCTGATGCCATCCCGGTGTCGTGTGCCAGGAGCAGCCAGGTTCACGCTGTTTATTTGGTGGGACCCCTGATCGATTTAGGCAGCAGCGCTTTGTTAGCCTCCCCAGGAACACGTTAAAAATGTTGTCCCCACATTTCCAAGGCAACTCCAGCATATGGTCAGCAAGCAAGGTTGGATGTAATTAAATTTGACAACATTCTGACTCCAACTTTACACGGCTTCGGCTTGCTTTCCGGAGCTGGAGTACCTGAAGGACACCCCCTCCCCCTACTTCCCGCTTCTCGTACATCACTCAGGCACACCGGGTTCGATATGCCACATCACCGCAAAGCACCGGCAGAAGGCCCCGGTTTGGCCTGGCCCGGCCCACCGGCTGTCTGGTCTGAGCCCGGAGACCGTGTTGCTCTTCCCATAAGTCCTGCAACCTTGTACTGGGGAGGCTCCCCCTCTCATGATAGTCGATAGCATGTAGCAATCACACTTACAGGAAATAAGCCCACTCCAGTGGGCAGGGGGCAGGAGGGGATGGGCAGCATGTCGCAAAGTCAAAGCACAAGGCTTAAGGCAGGTAATTGAACTGTCAGGTGGACGGTTCCCCCCACAGCACTCAAAATCTTTATCATGTTTTCAATGGCAATTTCCAAACTGCCCATCAATCTCACAGTGAATTATTTAATATTATTTAGTATTCCCTCATTATGGTTCGGGTATGACACCCCAGCATTAGCACCCTGACTGACAAATACCACGCACAAGCTTCTGACCCCCCGGCTTTGGGCTGGGATCAGAAGCGGAAGATTAATGCTCTGGGTTCCAGTCCCATTTAAAGAGGCACATCACGGTGAACGATCATTACTGTATAACCCAGAAACCGGTAGTCGGCAGCGAGACGATATGAATTTATCTGTCGAACCGGATTTCTGGATAACATCAACAATTTCAGGTTTTCATTTTTTTTTTTTAAATAACTACAATACTAGTGATCTGGGATCATCTGAAATGTAAAAATAACGTATAACGCAATATAGTGCATGGCTGTGAACAGTCAGCAGGGCTGAGCGGGCTGCAGGTATTACCTGTAGATGTAATTTCACACACGGTGCACACATTTTATGCACTGTAATATATAGTATATGCAAATCGATTGGAAAATCGACAAAACCAAAGAGAGGACAATTCCAGGGAGAGGCGTGACAGATGAAAAGAGCAACCGTGCTGGTACCAGAAACCCCTGCGCCCACCCCCTGCCCCAACGCCTCCGCCATTATCCATACCCAGTTGTGTAGCTTTATGTTTGGTAAAGCAGGAAAGCCATGCTTGGCTAGTTCATGCATGTGGCTCTGTAACCGCTGCACCTCCTGCTGGCCATCTGCATATCTGCGCCTGCTGTCCTCTACAAAGACACACTCGCTAAGCTTTGCATAGAGCGATCAAGCTTCCTGCCACTCAACAGACGCATGTGTGACAGTACACCCACTCTACTGTTGTTTTTTTTACCCGGCATACTGAGCGTGCTCAGTCATCCGTCAGCTGTTTTGATGCATTATTGCAGGTAGTATAATTATGGTTGCTGTTACAGCTATCACTCTTATTTTTTATGTCTCCCTATCCTTTATCAAACAGGAAAGGATCACTGACCTCACCACTGCAGCCCAGGTGGGCAGCAGCGAAGGGACCACCAACATTTATGCAGAGGTGGGCATTTCAGGTCCAGATAGTAAAAATCCAAACCAGGATTTAGTTTCAAGCAACCAGTTGAGTACGCTGCGGCTGTGAATGTTTATACTCAGAAGGTTGGTTGAAACAAAATCCTGGTCTGGATTTTTACTTTCTGGACCTGAAATGTCCACCCCTGCATTTATGTCTGTGGTGTCGCAGAGCCCCAGACAAGGACTGGCAGCTGCCGGACAGCAAGGCCGAGTGCTTTGTTAAGGATGCATGTGAAGGGTGGGGTCATGCACAAGCCGTGAGCTTCACTCTCACTCCTAATGAGCGACCCGGCAAAGCAGAATGACACCATTCCTTTCTGGCTTCCCATAGCGTTGCACAGCTCGTTTGCACAGTGCTTGGGTTGGGTGGGGGGGGGAGTCCACGCACTATGACGAGTACAGCCAGCCAGCAGCCTGGGGGCGCGACCCTACGCAGGCTAGGCTCCCATTACCGCCTCCGACCTCCCAGCCCACCCCCACAGATGTGGCGGACAGCTGCCCAGCGGCTCCTTTCATCATCTGCAGTCGCCTTGTTCTTGCCCAACTTCATCCTTTTTCATCATTCCTTCTGCACCCCCCTCCCCCACCAACGTCTCCCGAAATGTCTGCCCAACCCTTACGTTTTACACCATTTCCTCCTCTTTTTAATCTCCCCTTGAGCCCCCCCCCCCCCAACCCTGCTTTTAATCCGGGGTGCTGGAATTCTAACACACCCAAGTACAAATTCCATAAAAAAGCGTCAGAATTTTCCCCTTATCAGCCGAAGCCTCGAGGAGGCTGCTGGAGGAACTTGTCGAAGCCCCCCTCATTAAAAGCCCCCCTCCAGCAATGCCGGGCCCTCTCCTCTACTCTCTCTCCTCCGCTCTCCCTCGCTTTCTCACTCCATCGCTCCCCATATTACACACCTGCTCTCCTCAGTGCGGCTGCCGTGCAACTCTGGCGACTCCGGTCGGCGCTATCGTCCCAATCTGCCACTCTTATCGGACACCCCCGGACAGGCTCCGTCATGCCTTGTTCGTCTGTCCGCCCGGGAAGGTTTACTGGGGCGGCTCGACCCGACGTATTTGTTTTCGTGCACGACGGCATGATGCGCGTTTCAGGATGTTCGGCTTACCCCTAGGCTGAGTGGCCTTCAGCACACCAAGACATAAACGCAGATTACCATTCCACCGTTAAGGCTGTGATCACTTCCTTAATTTGCAGAATTAATTTCCCGTAGCTTCGTTAAGTAAAAGCGCAGCTGAACATTTAGCCGTTGAGGGAACAGGCTTGATCCACGCCAGTGAACAGTTCAGATGGGAAAATGAGACACCCACTCACAGGAGATGAGGACAGATACCAGGAGCCAAATGACTCATGTGCTTTCGTATGCGATAATGGGTTCAAAGGTCAGGTACTTGAAAAACAAGTGTTGTGCATTTCTTTGTTCACTGGGAATTATAACAGTGTTAAGATCACCGTGCTGTAAAAAGTAATAATAATTTCAACCTCACCTCATTATAATAAACAGAAATTGTGGTAGACTTGCCCGTATCATCATAATAAAATTAAATGCCATTCACCTCACGGGGATAAATAACATTGTTAATTTCACCTCTGCTTCCGTTAAGAAGAAGAAAAAAAAACAGCTCCCTGCTGCTCAGGAAGGGTAACGGTTAATGCGCTGAGCGCTGTGGAATCTAGGCTAGCGTCTCCCTGAAGGTCTCACGTAGGCCCCAGCGTGTGGCGCCATTATACCGTACGGGCCAAAGCTAAATTAATGGTGCGGGGACGGTTTTATCCGGAACAGACGGCCGGGTGTTAATTCAGCTGCCACTGCCGCCCTATTTCACAGACCGGACATGAGGTCACAGGCACTCTGCCGCCCCGCCAAACCCAATGGGCTGTGAGATCCAATATTTAACCTGGAAGGTGGTTCGGTTACTTGCGGACGCCCCCGGGCTCTCTGACAGAGCTTTGAAGTATGACTCAACGCGCGGGAAAGCAGGGCTTGGAAAATACATTCACGACGGCACCCTTCCACAAACATGGCGGATGTGTCACAGTGAACATCAAGCCATACCTGATCGCCAAGCCTGAACACCAAGCCTGAACTGCAAGCTGCTCCTAAATGCCACGCCTGAACACCATGTGGCAACTGAATGCCAAGTCTACATGTTAAATGGTGCGAGAACCCCGAGCCTCAACGCTGATCTAGAACACTGAGCCATACCTGCACACACGCTGGAACATCAGCCCTGAATGCTGAGTTGTTCCTGTACGCCAAGCGGCACCTGAATGCCAAGCTCGAACATTGACTCGTCCCTTAAAGTCGAGTCTGAATGCTGAACCTGAATGCCAAGCGGTGCCTGAATGGCAAGCTTGAACACGGAGAGGTGCCTGAACGCTATCATGCTCTTTAGCAAGCAGGACAGATATGGGAATCGCGTGGATTTGAACATACATTCTTCAGAAGCTACTTAGCTCCACAGCAAAGTAGAACCAACTGACCTACATTCAACATTAAATGAACTAAATATTCTATTTTAGTACATATGATATATTTGTAAGCCTATCTTTAATTAAAACGGGGAGTATGTGCTTGTAGCCAATTAGACCTGAAGAGAATATTTAAAAATTTTGACTGTATCCAAAGTAATGCCAGAAGATTAAGTAGGAAACCTTCCCACCTCGGAACATTTAGTTAGCGAGAGTTACTGGAATAAAAATATACTATGGTGTCACATATAATAACAAAACTTTAGTGCTGCTCTTCCAAATCTGTTCAAACATTGTGCAACTATTATGTAACCACCTGCCTACTCACAGGAGTGTGTCCCACATATTGCCCTTTTAGCCATACAGCGCCCCCTCAGGGTCGATTATGGAGATCCCACTACAAGTTTCTCCACATCGCAATTTTCAGCTCTCTATTTATTTTTTCCAAAGCCTCTGCGCATTTGCTATATTGTCACCATCTGCTTCACCAAGGAGCACACTGTGCTAATGCTACAGAATGCTAAATATTCCGTCCCATGTTTACCGCACACAGTAGCACAGTCTGCTAACGCTACAGTGTGCTAAATCTTCCCTCCCACATTTACAGCACACAGTAGCACAGTATGCTAATGGTAGATTATGCTAAATGTTTCCACCCACATTTACCGCACACAGTAGCACAGTATGCTAAATGTTCCCACCCACGTTACCGCACACAGGATCACAATATGCTACTGCTGCAATATGCTAAATGTCCACGCATGGTTCATAAAGGACACAGGAAGGAGGTGCTTCCGAAACACAACTTATTAAGAACAGCAGTGTTACATGGCCATGGTCACCAGCAGACAGTGATGAAGCGCTTGTATTGGTATGCCTGAGGGAGAAGGCACTTAGCTCAGCCTGCAAAGGGTGAGTCAGCTAATTTAAAGAGCGGCGAAGGGAGCCCTGTGACCGTGTTGGGGTGCCGGCTGCGGACGAGCCGCCCGCGTCTGCACAGCCGCTGATCTGGGCTTCCAGCCACCAAGGCCAAGGCAGCTGAAATGTTGACGGGATCTTGCTGTAGCGCAAAGCGACCACGCTCCCCTGCTGGCGCCCAGCACGGCTTAGAGTGAGCCGTCTCGAGAAGCTCGCGCTAGCATGCTAATGGCAGCTGCTGGGCGCCGTTCAAGGGCGAGGACCCAACAGCTTTCCATACGTTTCTGGCTGGCGTTCACCCACTTCGGCAGATTCGGCGTTCCCTTCCTTCTTTCTGCTTTTGTATGTAATGAAAAGTGTCTTCGTTTTTTGCCCCTTGGTTTGTGGCACGATGGCCAAGTCTGGCAGTTACAAATGCCTTTACTTTTTAGCATCAATTAGCCAATAATATCTCTGGGAGGATGCACAGAAAATACCGAGGGAGGAGAGACACAGTTCTCTAGCCTAACTACCGCCATGTTTTGTAAGTGAAAGATGACTACTGCATTTAGCTAACAACAAATATTTACTTCTAAAATTTATAACAGAACAGTAACACCTCCTGGTGACATCACAGGGCAATTTTTTTTTTCCTTTTGGAAAACAAAGGTACATGCTGAGAATGACGCGGCGATGAATGCAATTAACATGGAATGCTATCATACATGGGCAGAGTTCCTCTGCAAAACTGTAAAAAACAGACTTTTAGCAGCATTATCAATGCTGTGCCTTCCCATGTGTCAGGAACACGTCACCCAATCAGGCCTCTCACCTAAATAGGGCTAAATCATACACCATGGATGCATTCTTCAGCGAGACAGCAAGCAGACAGATTTTGATTTGGAGATGACTTGCCCCTGAAAACACTCCCTTGTTGTCAAGCATGGTTATTTTACTTTATTGACAATAAAGTCTCCATGTTCTGGGAAGCAACCTGAATGCCCATTAAGGCCTCCTCTCATTTGTAAATTAAGTGGCACACAAAAACAGGCCGGGTTCTAAAGAAAGCCTCACTCCATCAGCTCGGACCCGTTCTGACCCATTCAGACACGCTCACACCAGTTCCAGTGATCTTCCTGGAAAGACCCTGACACACTGACACTTCCAGGTGCCAAAGGCGGTAGCTTTCACGTGACTCCCTTTAAGATAAACAATCCAAGGGTGGAAACACTGAGGAGTTTAAAGACGCTGCTGGTGAGCACAGTCAAGTGCAACAGGGGAGGTGGGAGAGAGATGGGAGGCAGGGGGGACAGGGATGGGGAGGAACCAGCAAACACCCCCCCACAGTTACACACCTTAAGTTAAAAGTCACCAGGCAGTACATTACCGGAGTGAGCAGTGGCTCTGAATGCAACTATTAGCAAAGAATCAGTCACATGTCAGACAGAGGGTTCTTTTCATAGGAAGCCAAATCGCGCTCCCCACCCCAACCCCCCCAAAAACCAAGCCAGGAGAGAGGATTACAGAAGCGGGAGCGAAGTCGGGCTGGGAAATGGGATCAGAGTCTGAGCTGGAAAAATATACTCCATACCGGATAATAAACCTGCTGGCAAAATCGGTGAAATGCCTAGTGCAGGTAGAGAGTTCGCCGAGGCTCTCCTTCACTTGTACGTCACAGTTTAAGCTCCCTCATGGACACTTGACGCTGCTGGCCGAACTCCCCAGCGGGTCCGCTTCTGCCGACTTGATTAGGCTGCTTAGGCTCCAAAACGCAGTCGACGATCTTTCTGAACATGATCCTGCGAGGTGCTGATCTGCCCTCCCAGAGGGGCCCCGCCACCCCTCCCTTGGAGAATTATAATGGCGCCGCTCGCCCATCTTAAACTGCCAGAAAGCTCCATCCTAGGTGTCACACTGGAATGTTCCAGAATTTCCACTCTCAGCACTGTACTCAAGGTGGACTCCTTTATTCCCTAAATAACTGCTCTTTATTCATAGCCCCTGACCCTCTTCCCTAAGTTATCCACGTCCGTAATGAGCCTCCCTGCCTTCCTGGTATCCCGCAGCTTCCGCTCGGGGTTCTCCCCCCTCTGGTCACTTCAGACACCGCAGATGCATTTTTAGACACTGCAGATACAGGGGTGCGTCTCTTGGAGTAAATGTAGACTGCACCCTGTGGGACACATCAAGGCTAGGGGAGGTTGCCTCGAAACCGTCGTGCCCTGAGGGGTGGTCTTCCCCCATTTAAACAATGACATGGTCTCTCCATCTGCCCTTCCCTACATCTGTTGCACTTGAGCGAGTTTCTTCCTCCCTGTGAAACTGATACACAGCTACAGTTAACCTGTCTGTCATAAAAATCGCAGAACGATCCACAGAATGCATCACAGCAGAGACGGATTTACAGCATGATAACAGACACAAAGTTTAATAAAAACGGTGGCCACTGGCGCAGAGGCGCCTGTCACACCGCCAATTGACGTTAATCCAATCAGGGCTGACACGTGCCAGGTGCAGACAAACATGTGACCCCCTGGAAGCCAATGGGAAAGCGGATGAACTGGGGAGGAGGGACCTGGAGGAGGAAGTGGAAAAGCACGGGCAGCACCTGCACGTGCGCTGACATCTGGAGGTGTGATGGAGGCTGGTCATGTTGGGCAATACGAATCCGTCCTGTCTATGTTGCAAGATTCACGATAAAGAGTCACCCCCGACACATTTACTGCAAGATGTTCAGATAATACCAGGGTTAAATACTGTGACACCAGAGCGATGGCGCAGAATTTTAATAAGTGTGTGAGTGAGTGGTGTACTGCACCTTCAGTGCAAAAAGACCATCTCCCTGCGATCTACATGTCCAGGGTTTCAAACATTACTTTGAATTAATCTTCATAAAAGTGCCTTCGCTCTCTGACGCACAGCCGCCAGCGATCGCTCTCTCGCTCACATGCATGCGCGGGCGCTCTGCTCTCTCCCAGGGTACCTCAGAAACCCCCTCTTCCCCCCTCCGCCCCCTCACTTCCTGGCACTAGCAGTGGACTCATGGCTCTCCCTTTCCTTCTCACTCCCGACCCGGCACCGCGACGCGAGCGGACACCAAACTCACCCCAGGCTGAAAGCTGCTTCCACCGTGAGGGACAAGCCAGGCGCAGATCAGCATTGGTCGGCGGGGCGTTCCATGTAACGCACTCGCACTACACATGGGGGGTGGGGGGAAGGCGCAGAGGCTACGCTTCTGGGGGTGCGCATGCAAGGAGAACCCCGGGGGAGAGAGAGCAGAGCAGAGCAGAAGAGGGATGGGAAATAGATAATCCAACAAGCGTGTCTCCCTCAGTGCAATGCATCATGCTGCTCTATCGCAGGCTGCCGGACTGTGCTGGTGGGAGGGGCCTGTGCTGCTCCTGATTGGCCAGCCGCACTCATTCCTATACAGAATAACCAATCAGCCACTACTGTTTATTTCCTTATATTACTTATTCATGTGCCCAATTATACTGTTTTTTTCTTGGGGGGGGGGGGGGGAGGCGTAATGTGCTCCCCGCGCAGGAGCGCGGGAGATGTGCGGAGGCGGCATGGGGGGGCACCGG
>JAABNY020000045.1:11237326-11257854 GCA_015164015.2 Brevimyrus niger | reverse complement strand
CGACCCGACCCCCTCGGCCCACCACCCACGACCGAGGGTGGTTAGGAAGAGAGAAAAGCAGAGGGGGGGGGGGGGGGGGGGGGGGGGGGGGAGAAAGACAGTCCGGCGGAGTCACTGGAATCTGCAAGAACAGCAATACGCAACTGAAGACACACGGCTAATTGCTCCAGGAATCCTGACCACAGATAAACGATACACAGAACTAATTGGAAAGAGGTGAGCCACTGTCAGTGTGTCCGTGACGGTGGTGGTGGGGGTCTGTTTATTGTGGGGAAGAACAACTTATGAAGTAAACAAGAGGTCAAGATGGAGGTTGAATCATAATCATAACAATAATAAATGAATATGATTAGTATTTGTTTGGATACCATAATACACATATTATAGTATAGTATAATGAATATAGTATATAGTATAATGAAACAACACCAGGGTAGCAATAGTTTTAGTACAATTTTGTTGCTTAACTGACACTGTTAAAAGAAACTGAATATTTTGCAAGTAGTATATTTGGGGACTTAATCTGAGAACCTTCAGACCCGCCCCAGCAGGCCGGCCGCGATACCGATGTGAGCACCTCTGTTTTAGCGTGTTAGGGCAACTCAGATGCAGGTGAGCAATGTGTGCAAATCCTCAAGTGGCAGCAGCATGGTCAAGGCACAGTCTCACTGCCGAGGCTCAGTAAACCGGCCATTTACCATATTCGTCCCATCGGAGGGAACTGATGACCCTATATGTGGTTCTGCAAATGCAGAAGATCAAAAGCAGCAGCTGTGCAATTACCGAAAAGGCAACTCTGAGAAGGATATGGACATTAATTAGCTGTCCAGCTGACTTTGAAGTTCTGTCTCCAGTCATTCAGGGAAAGCAACGATCACCCAGGTTCACAGGGAAATCTGCCACAGAGCAGCGGCCATGAGGGAATGAGCCACAAGGGACATATGCCAAGCAGGGGCCAACACATCATGGCCTTCAACAACTGGGAAGATGGAGTCAGGGGCAAAAAAAAAAAAGGCTGGCCTATAGACAGCACCCCCTTGAGGAAATGTCAGGCAAGACACCACCACAGGACTGCGCTGCATCTTTAGACACGGGAAATGACGCCGGCGGCCATGCTGACGCCGTGGAAACGCAGAGATGAAAACAAACAGATGAGTAAATAAATAATGAGCGATTTGCGGAAAGGCCCGATCACAGGACCGGGAAGGCTGGAAGACATAGGGCGAGAGAATCGCCGGGCACGTGTTGGCAAGGCGTGCAGATGGTGCAATACCGCGGGCCTGTCTCTGCCCCGCCCCCCCTTTCTATACATCCATCACCGCCCCCGCAGAACTCCTTTGCCTCAGCCATAAATTAGCATCCAAGCAAACACAAACAGCGGAGATGAAACAGCCAGGCCGGCGCAGGGATGCCCGTAACGAGAACAAAGAGGCATCCAGGCAAAGTACATACTTGTGCAAACAAAACATAAATGTTTATACCCTCTTTACAAGCCTGATAAAATCTAGCAAAACAAAGCCTTAAACAGAGCATCTCTTAATGCCAGGGAAAACACTGCTTATTTACCATGCAAACGCTCTTACCCGGGGGGAGGGAGGGGGTCTCACGCACTGTGTGATTTCTCAAGCTGGCCCCCCACCCCATGTCTTATCCACACGATTCACATAAACCGCCTGGGTTACACCGGGCTCCACACGGGACTCGAACCCCCAAACCATTTTGGTCACCTGCCTGCCTTCTCCTCCTCTTGCCAACTGGAGCTGAGAAATCTGTACCTGAACCAAAGTTACCAGCACGGTGGGTCAAAGCCCATGGTGAGCACATTCCAAACGCTGCCTCTGCCAGGTGTCGGTTAACAAACCGGAGCGGTTAGGACAGGGGGACAGCGGATGACCACGTTTTTCCTGGAAGCGTTTGCCGGGCACCAGGCCGGACAGGAAGTCTCACTCATAATCACGGAACACAGACGCTCCCGTCAGCATGCCGAGACACTGGCCAGACGGGAATCAGGGAAGATATCCTAACACAGCAAGGACAGGCTCCTGGAGTGGGGAGACCGTCGGCAGCTGGCAGAGCGGATGACGTCACCTAACAAGAACAGCTCAGGACTGGACAGGCAGCTTATTTTAAATACTTTATATGTGTGTGTGTGTGTGTGTGTGTGTGTGTGTGTGTGTAGTATACTCTCTCACACACAGATAATGTATAGCACATTCGATAAACTTCCTACATTTGAATTTAAGCACCACATTTGGAAAGTGCGCTAAATTACATAATGTAGCATAAAAAGAAAAGTATTTTCAATGTAAATCATTGAGAGGGACTGAGTCTGAAAAACCTCCGGCGCTTTAAACTGCGCGCTTCGCTTAAAACAAAACAAACGCAGCACCACCCGCGACCATGTGGAGGCAGAGCCCTGACTGACATGCATAAAAGGAGCCCATGTGTAACACCTACGCGGCGTGATTTACCCAACAGCATCAAACGACCAGCAGCACGACGACATACCAGATCCAGTGGAGATTAAGGAAGGAGTCCAGTAAATAAGACACACTCAGGATTGTAATTATATCTTTGTGGGGACTCTCCTTGATTTCTATGGGAAAAACTCTAGTCCCTACATGACGACCTTAACCCATACCCAGCCTTAATCTTAAACATAAGTAATCAAACAAAATAGAGTTTTGTTATTTTTAGTTGCAGTGATAGGTTGTTATGAAATTGATTTTCCCCTGTGGGGACCAAAAAAAATGGTCCCTAACAATGTCAAAACAACAGGCTTCTATCACATCGAGTGTCCCCACAATGTAATTCATACCTGAACCACACACACACACACACACAAAAAAAAAACATGCTGAAGTTTTGGTATAGGCACAGTGTATGGTAACTGTGAGCGGCACATCAAGGCAGCTAACTGCTGCACTAATCAGGCAGTCAGGTGGACTTCCACAGCACCAGGAAGCTGTGCTCCTCCTGTTCACTCTACGAACAGGGCGAGCCTCTCCGGATGAAACAGACATTAGGAAAAGCCGGGGGTGGACGGCTTGATTGAATCACTCGGCTCCCTCCCTCCCGCTCTCCTCCACCCCCGGTACGTGCGAGGCACTGCTGGGAAGTACGCCTGCCGGCGGGCCAGTGTCGTGCAGTATATTCTACAGCATGGGTGTGTGAAAGCCATCCTGGAGAAATCCGGCCTCGTTTCGTGCATCGCTGCGGCCAGGGGGACGAGGCGTAAGGGGCCCTGTACTCAAGGGCTAAAATCACTCTGAGCCCCATGCAACAGCAACCTCCTTAAGCCCCCCCCCCCCCCACCACACACACACACACACACACACGTTAAGAGAAATCAATAAGAAATTCCACTGGCCGTGTCTTCTAAGGGCAGCTGATTGACATGTTGGCCTGAAAGCCATTAGGCGCCATTGATACGAGTCTCTCTATCTATTACCCCCAGCGAGTGGCCCGCCCCCTCCCACGCTCTATTTTCCTGCAAGGCAGCTCGCATTTATCCAATGCTCGGCGGCTGGCGGAGGCCCTGGGTGCAGCGTGTGCGTTTTTCGCCCAGAAAGGCTAGGGCATCAACACGGAGCAGCATCCCCGGCCCGCCGTCTGTGCAGATGCCCCCGATGGTGGCCGGGCCTGTTGCAAATGTGCCGGATCCGGACTATATATAGCAGTGCAGACCCAGATTCCTGCAGCACTGCATCTCAGAGAGCGCTGAGCGTTCACGCGAGCCCCCCGAAAAAGGGCGATGTGCGCACCACGGGCATGGGGAGAGAACAACACAAATGAGATGGAGACAAGGGTGGAGTATTTAAAGGAAATATATCGAGCAGGGCCTCAGCGGAGCTTTAATCCTTCGATTATAAAGAGGGAGCATCACAAAGGCACACAGGCACCTCCGTCATACAAGGGGGTGCCTGTCTCCCACGCATGCATACAAAACTTTCCCCCAGATCTGAGAAACAGTAGGGAAAAGGCAAATCACACAGCAAAGAAGAATTCTGCATGACAGGTGCTGCTAGAGTTACTGTGTAATGTGATTTACGGCAGAATAGCACAACGTTAGGGGTCATGAACAGTGTCACAGCGCAGCATGAGAAACCGGGCCGGCCAGCGGCTCAGGGTGGCCCGCAAATCAGCACAACCCTCATTATAACACCCACCTAACGGTGTGAGGTACAACACAGAGACAGGTCATACTATTTCGGGAGATAAACAAAGTGCTATTAAAATATTTATAGTTTACATATAAATATGATTTGGTGTGC
Organism: Brevimyrus niger; assembly: GCA_015164015.2. Taxonomy (NCBI): domain Eukaryota; kingdom Metazoa; phylum Chordata; class Actinopteri; order Osteoglossiformes; family Mormyridae; genus Brevimyrus; species Brevimyrus niger. The sequence continues at coordinate 11,253,580 of JAABNY020000045.1, read as the reverse complement.
ATGTTCTGCACCAACACAAACAAAGGCACATGATGCTCTAAATATTATTAGGCGTTTTTGCTTTTTACTTTAGTGGTGGAACCATATTAAACAATTATATATATATATACATATATATATATGGATATAAATTCATATACTATTAAGTCATTATCAGTGTATAAAAATGAATATTGTTAATCCACACAACCGAAGAAAAATACAATACAAATGGAAATATTAAACGTAATTCTACACCTAGTAATAACACAGTTCACAAAACAGAACCCGATAATATTCTACACTACACATATGCCCGGTGTTCGCGATACTATGTGGTAACATGATAAGTCTAACCTCCTACTACATTAAATATGATGCGTCACTTACGGTAGAAATGCGCACTGAAGGCGAACACGCATGTTTTACGCTTTATTCGCAGAACGTTTATAACATACCCGCATGCCAGCCTGAAAGAGGCAGCACATCGCGGCGCACCATAACCCGGAGTAGCGCGGAAAAGCCCGGAGGAGAGTGGAGGAGTAGAACATGCCGTCCCCTAACACCCCCAGCGATTTGATCAGCGAACAGGTGAACTTACCTGCTGCAGGTACATGAACGTCAAGGCACAGGACAGCTGCGGACACATGTCCACATTGGGCAGAGCCACGCAAGTCCCCCCCGAAACGGGATGCTGCATCTCGCCTCCGTTGGGTCTGCGCAGGGCAAGCGGAGAAGCTCGCACGCACGCACGGTGCTCCCGGTCTCGTCCAGCCGGTTCCCGCACGCCGTCGGGGTTGCTCTGTAGGACCGGCACCGGATGCGCTGCGGGAGCGGCGACAGAGTGCTGCTGGAACTGCACGGGGGAGACGCGCGTGCACGAGCGCATGTGAATGCGTGTGCCCGTGTACCCGGCTTATGCGCCTCCGAGCGAACGGCACGGAATCTCACTTTTCCGGCTCGGATGGAGAGATTCCCCCCCCCCCCCCCCCCCCCCCCCCCCCCCCCCCCCCCCCCAGCCCCCCGGGCTCGATCAGATGGATCAGCTGGCTGAGAGCGGAGACGAGCTCTGCAGACGGCCGCTAGATGGATGCAGCTTCCCTGACAGTTCAGGGCTCCGGCAGGCAGAGCCGACACGGTTAGTGAGAGCGGCGGAGGGACGGAGGCTCCTCGCAGGGCTCCGCTCCGCTACTACGCCGCTTCTTATTTGGCAAAAGGCGTCCGGGGACGGAGCCCTGCGAGAAGCCCTGTTCCTCAGACCCCAGGAGAGGGTGGGAAGGGCAGTAAGTGCCACGAATCATAAATAGCCAGACCGTTTTCTTTTACCCCCCTTTTGTAAACTAATGTTGCTGTCAAGTTAAATTAGTTATATCAGAAGGGACCGTTCATTCTATATCCCTTAACACCTGTACACGTCCAGGGAGGGTCAGGGTGAAAAAAAAACCCAAACCGGGTCCTTATCTTAGTAAATTATACTTCAACATGGGTGTTATTATTAGAAGAAAAAAAATAGAGTATTATTTTCAGCTTATCTGGAAAGAATGTTTATATATAGCATACACTATATATATATACACACACATACACCCTCACACACACACATACATATATATATACACACATACATACATACATATATACACACATACACACACACCCTCTGTGTGGTAGAGATGCTCGGTATACGCGTGGTTCGCATGTGAAATTTACACTGTAAATTAATAATAGGTGTAATAATAAGTATCAAATGCAGTACAACAGTAAACATCTACTTGTTAACGTTTACAGAAACCTCGACAGCTTCTTGGACTGAAAACATATATATGTATTTTTGAAAATGGACACTCATATCCAGACACAGGGATTAAGAAAAAAAAGCTTTCTGTATCGATGTCTTCCTCGAATCATTGTTCAGTTCAGCCGCAAAATGTCAACTCAGTAAGAAAATACTGCCCGGAGAGAAAGTCAAACACCGTGCCAGCTGACTGCAGCTTCCAAAAAGACCATTTACCTAAACTAGGGAAAATGCAGCGGTGAATAATTCATTAAACCCCGATACAAAGGGCTGTATTCACTGCTGTAAAGGCGAAATACAGTAAAACCACCCAAGCCGCTGAGTAATATCTTACAGACACATTTAAATGATCAAACAAATTATATTTTATATTTTTCTCTAGTTAAGCAATCAATATTTAATTCAGACTCATGGAAGGTCTGGCCGACCGCAACAAACTTAAATTATCAAAGGGCTTCTCTTTAAAAATACATATACATATTTTGTCTTCGTTTAATGTTTTGATAGACTGGGCTGGGTGATTTGCAAATCAACATCGACTGAAACCAGGAAGCGGGACCTTGTTACAATAATAAAGTCCCGTAGTAAAAAAATCGATGTTTTTTTCTGTATGTTTCACAAGGGTACTTAATTTAGAAAAGGGTTCTTTAAAAAGGGACGCCATTAATAACGAAGACAGCGCCTGTGCTTTGTTCACTTCTACTCGCACTGTTTCTTTCTCCGTTCGCCCGAAGGGCAAGATGGTTTTATTTATTTTTTCTGTCATACATATTTCTTTTTATTATTATTATTTTCCAGTGATGCACGTCTTCGCCATCACGCCAAGTAGATTCTATCGGCATTAGGCCTATACAATCACGGTATTCATTTAATCCACTTATTTTCACGCTTGACGCAGGAATTTCACTTTTCAGTAATTAAATACAACTTACCCCAACTACGTGCGTGTGTGTGTGCGCACGGAGTGGGGGATAATCTATCATCGGCATCTATTTTGTGCATATTTATGCCTGTGTATATGTGTGTGGGGGGCACATCTGTCTCTATCTATCTGTGAATTTATGCCTGTCCGCCTGTCTGTGTGGGCCACATCTGTTCCTGCCCACGTGCGCGTTTTGTTTGGCTTTGTGCTCTTCCTTTGTTGCCATGTGTGCGTAAATTGCTTCTACATCCACAGCAGCTCCAGGTCGACCTTCAGCACTGGCCACGAACGCCTCCCCTCGGAACGCTTTAACGGGCTCCCCGTCTCTCGCGCAAGGAGTCGCTTAGCATGCCGCAATGCCGAGCGGACTGTGTCAAAACCAATTTAGTGACCAGCTCGGTTCCTGGAGCGGCCCCGCCGTGTCTAAATTGATAAGTTCATAAATTGATTTAGTGAATTTACTCAACAGCTCATTAATTTTATTTCATTCTTTTGGCAGTGATAAGGAGAGATTCCGCCCTGGTCGTACAGCAGAGCTGCGGGGACTGACAGGCATACAAATAAACAGCTCCCCAAAAGCCGCCACGCAAAGCGCAGAGATAGCTGCACCCACAGCGAAATATGGCTGACTCTCCTTTTACCATTTCAATTATTTATGACTTTTACTGCACCGCGGATGCCCTACAAGCCTTGAACAGAAGGCAAGAGAGGGGAAAACAAGTAGGGAAGGGCTGTGGATATAGGAAGCTTCTCATTGAAACCGCTTTTCATTCGAGACGCCTTCGTCAGCATCGTCAAAGTGCTATTACTGTTTAATGTTTAATAATTACATAGAGTAATTAATAGTCCGAGTGAAATACACGGGGGGTGTACTTTAAAAATTACATTTTCTGGGAGGAAGAAGTACAGTGACAGGGGTGTTTTGTGTTAAGGAGATAAGAGACCACATATTTTCATAAAGAAAAGTTATAATGCCTTTTAAAATCCAATTAAATCCCTCCAGGGGAAGAGACTACGTTTGATTTTTTTTACGTCGACTTGGATGGACTGCAACTCCCCGTCTGCAGTGGGGTCACATAGCAAAGACCTTTAAACAAACAGCAAGAGTCCAGGCATCTCACACTAACCAGCAGTTGTGTCCCGCCCATTATTATTATAGTCATTATCGTTGTTGTTCTTGCTACGTAGTAGTTTCTTAGCTAACATCTTACAAACTGACCAAAATTGTTTTAATCCGTTCACCCAGGTGCAGACCTCACTGGAGCCTATTAGCGGTCTTGCTAAAATGCGCAATGGATGGGCCCCCTCATTCACTGTGCTACCCCTGCAGTGCGTCTGCAGTGCATCTGCAGCGTGTCAGTGTGAAAACAGTGAAATTAACACAGCAGTTCGGAATTAAACGGCGAGCATGTGCGTCCTACTGCTATCATGTTACATATGAGGATTCAACGGCATCTCTCTCCGGCTGGTACTCTGGTACCAGAAGCCATCAGAGCCTGGGCGTATCCGTGTAACTGCAAGTGAAAAATGAAGGTCTATTTTGCGGCGCTTTAAGCAAAGCCTTTCTGCAGAAGCGTCATGAAAAGCACAAGCTGCTAAACGTACGTGTCTCTAACCGCCGGGAAGGCGCCGCAATGAAACACGGAGCACGTGCACAATGAAACGGAGCACGCTGCGCGGGAGCGACGGGATGCGCAGTGGCACCTCCCCACCTCCACCAAATGCATTAACAATAAGGGGGCGGCTTCGTCAGCTTTATGCTCGCGAAAAAAAATATTTGAAATAAAATTAAAATGTGTATACTGTACTGTGCATGCTATTATTTACTTTTATGTTATATATATATATATATATATATATATATGCATAAATATTAAGTGTGATTAGACATTTAAGTTTTGTATAATTAAGAACCATATTTGGCATTTATATTTTGTGATGAAATATTAATTTAGAAAACATTTCACTGATATATTAATTTCTTTGTTAAATATTTTAAATGCACACATTTATATTTAAGCATAATATTTCAGATGTATTACTTCTGGGAAGTCAAATGCATTTCTGGTACATTTATACAGTGCAGATGAGCTAATTTTAGCTGAATTACATAAAGGTTTAGCTGAAGTCCATGGAACCAGTGACTGAAAATTTTTTGTGCAGACACACACGCCCCCACAACACACACACACAAACACACACACAGGAGCATGAGCTCGCATGACAGTAACGAGACTCCCAGAGGGGATGGCAGTCAGAGCGCGGAGGGGTGTAGACAAAGGGACCAGAGCATCGGGGAGTCCAGGGAAACGCGGAGAGGAAGCGGGGAGAGCGGGAACAGCTGCAGGTGCGGCTGGCGTGGGGAAATCTCGGAGTGACGCCGTCCACGACAATGTGGGGGTTTGCTTGGAAATGATTGGATGAGTGGAGGCGTGAGGCCCCGGGCAGCTGCCCTGCTCCCAGCCTCCCGCCATCCTTCGCCAGGAAGCCGCCTGAGGCTGAGCAGGATGCTGTGACTGTGTCCTCAGATGGCTCCACTGGATCGGTCCGGAGCATCAGCCACCTATTGCACATTTATGGGTGTGTATGGGGGGGGGGGGTGTATGCCTATCAGGGGGTCCTGCTTGGAAGCTCGTTTAGCAAAACCCAGTTCACAAAAAAACAGAAAGAACAGAGAACTTACGATCTTAACACCCCAAATTTCCAATTTCCAAAGGGAGAGGAATTCAAAGGGCTGTTTAAGCAGCATGAAATTAATTATAATTTTTTAAAATAAATCTGACAGCAGTTCCATGATATATGTTTTGATGAGTACCACTGCAGAGCACAATATAACAGATACTTTTGCTGAATACTCTTGATAAATCAGCCTCACGCAGTGCGCCATCGTAAGGATGCAGTGTCGACTGACGGGGCTGCTGGCTGTTCTTCCCGGGAGATACAAGAAGGCCTCAGCAATTTTGTACTATATGGACATGTTTTACCCATATCCTGTACGGGTGAGAGATCGCTTTTGTGGAGGTGTTTCTTTGGGAAAGGGGGGGGCAATGAGCGTGCAGATGAGTAAAGGAGGAGGTGAATCCCCCCCCCCCCCAACAGGCAGTGACGCCAGGAGAGAAACCAGAGAGCGTTTCAGCCACCGTTAAGCTGTCACTTTCCCTCCATGGTGACTTCCTTGCTGACAGGTGCCAGTTCATGGGCTGGCCCAAGCTAAGCCGGGCCGTCTGGCTGAGAGGTCCAGATGCCTCGATATTCAACAGAATACTATGTCCATGCTGAGGGGAAGCTGGCCTGAACGCCACTAACCAGTGCCTGATTAACTTGAAACCACATTACCACTCATCACAAACAAGCACTCACAGTGAAGTGCCAGGCAGCATCTAAGATCAGCTTCCTAAATGGAAAACATGAAACGCAGCTCTGCTGCAGTGAGAATATGTTCAGTTTAATTCTCTGTTACCCTTTATTAATTCCTTTGAATGTCACTATATAAATTTGATATCCAAGCTTAAAAATATGGTGACAGTTCCCCAAAAAAAAGACATAAAAATTACCCCAGGGAAACAACATAAATATGAAACAGAATAAACATTTTAGCTAATGGCACAGAATTCCAGAAAAAAACCTCCCCAGCTTGTCAGCCCCCACTCCCCATGAGGAAATCCCAACAAGAAACCACACAGAAACGCCCATGCAGTGAAATGGTGCGAAAAAAAAAAAAAAAAAACACAAACACAACGAGGAGCCCACAGAAAAGGCCACAGGGAGCCAGGCAAGAAGGTGGTGGTGTGAGGGTTTACTTTCACACCACCGGGACGTTCTTTACGGTGGTAAGGAGACTCTCTTCGGGTACCTGGGATACTCTATTACAAAGTGATTTAATCAAGATATGCAGTATGGAGATGGCTGCATTATTTAGCGATTGCACAATAAAAAGGTGTGCTAATGTCACTGCAAAGACTTACACTGAGGCTCCTAAGACAAACACGGCCTCCACACAGGGGGAGCAACGTGGGCCGGGCATCAAAGTGGCCTCATCAATTTTCACGTTGCTCACTAATGGGGGCCTGCATTCAGTGACAGTGTGATGGGGGACTTACTGCTGAATAAGTCCACCTTGGCCGAAATGAAACCGCGGGGGCTAAGGGGCTCAGAGGAACTCATCAGCATATCATTATGCAGGAGCTCCCGTTTCCCCCAATTGGACACCTTACAACAGAGCGGGATTCCCTAATGGGGAACAGCCTTCATTTGGAAACAGCATGAGGTAAGGGCCTATTCATTAGTCACCATATCCCCTCCCCGACACCCGCCCAATAATCATCATCTGTCGTATTTAAGCACGCCACCCTCACCAACCTGAGCCTGCTGCAGCAGGTGGAAACCGGAGGATCCGCAAGCTCCCAATGACATGCCTATCGCCAACTCTTTCTCTGGGATAATATAGGGGACCTGGTTTTAATTCCAAGATGGCACCTCGAAAGGTTCAACTGGACTCGCCAACGAGAGGATGCCTCTCAAATCTGTGTCATCTAAACGTAACGTGTGCAGACGATGCAAGGCTTCACGCTTTTTAAAGGAAATTCCAGAACGGCCGAAGTAAACCATTTCGACCAGCATCCCTTAACACTTGACTCTCAGAAAAAGTGTGTCTTAAAGCTGTGTTCCTCACGTCCTCACGCCTCTATAATGTCCTGTTTTGTTGTTATATTTTCTCAGTAAGGCCTATTGCCTTCAGCATTTTAAATAGCTCTGTTTCTGGGTTATGCTGCTTTCTCCCACGGCTCGTTAAAAGCCTCTCCATTTATTTGCTGTGCTCTGTGGTCCTCACAACCATGCCAGAACATACAAAAAAAGGAAAAAAAGACCAATTTTACTTTTCCCTGTGGTGTTAATTGGCAGAGCATGCGGGTTTCTTCATTAATTATGCCAATGCCGGTGAAGTGTCCGTTATCTCCACCGCACGTTAACGAGCCTAGGGGGCCCGGCAGAAGATGACAGCCACCCAGCCTCAGGAGCACAATGTTTATCCAGAGGCTGCCCAGCAGAGCCCTGTCAAGAGATCTGATGGTGCAGTTTCCATGGGAGAGAGAGTCGTGCCATTATGGGGCCCAAAGCCCTTGTCCTTAGGAGGGAGACTGGGAAGAAGTGGTTGGCCAACAGCCCCCTCCTGGTGTTTCACTGATGTCCTAAAGCTGGAACTCAGCAGGACACATGATGTGATAGAGAATACCAATGGTAATGCTCTCCAAACCCTGGAGCTGCGGGCTAAGCAGCTGCGTCAACCTGTGACAAAGCGGAAAGGAGTCAGCCTAAATTCACGGTGCTGGCAGAGAGACTTTCACAGTTTACCTGTGCCGAGTACAGCTGCTTGCTGGGAATACACGCTGTGGATGCGTGCGCTTTCGCGAAACACATTAATCGCTAACCAACCTCTTCGAGCCGTTTCTTGCTGTTTAAATTCCACACAGAAATAACAGCAGAAGACTACAAATGGAAGCGACTCTGCCTATCGGACGTGCGCTAAAAGCCCGGTACGACATAAAACGCCCCCGAAAAACCGAAGCGGCACCCGCAGCGTGCACCGCGGTCTTCCACAATGTCATCCGGGCCATTAAACTGGGCCCGAGGAAGGCGAGAAGTCCATTCAGTCAGCAGAACTAAATGGGGCGAGCGACTGCGCGCGCTTCTCCAGGACGGGTAATTCTGTCGAATCACATCCATTTATGCATGAGGGAATCAGGAATCCGCCCCACGGATGCGACAGACCTCAGATTACCGCCACAGAGGATGCAATAAAAACCCGCCTGGGAGGAGGACAAGCAGAGGTGCACGAGACGCAGCTCGCAGCTCCCTAAATCACAGAGGAAGCTGAATAATCATCCCCCTACCCCCCCATCAGCACACCCATCTATCTACACCTCTGTCGCACACGGGGCCAAGCGCGGGAGGGAGGTGGGAGGATCTGTTCCCCGTGGCCGCAGGGGGGGTGTCCGCGCGTTCCGCCAAATCGCATTTCCGCTGAGCTGTTCATCGTCGCCAAATTGAAATTATAACCGCCACAGTTTGGTGACCTTCAGTGTGAAAGTGCTTTCTGCTGATGTTCGGGGAGCTCTCCTCCAGAAGATGCGCACTTCACTCAAAGCTGGCTGCGTGTCACAGAATGGACTAGAAAGATGTACACACACTCGCACACACACAAAGGCTCTCTCTCTCTCTCTTTCACTCTCTCTCACACACACACGCACACACAGCGCAGATCTGCCACTCAGCAGGGCAACCTGCTCTGATAATATGGCTATGCTGAGCAGAAACAAGCATAAATCATCCAGAATCATACTCCGGTGTATTTTTTTAACAGTGCCAGCTTATAGTGAAATCAAACAGTAATGTATTTTTAAATGCAGACATAGGTATAGAACTCCGTGTGGGATTTGCTTCTATATAATCTGGATTGTATTTAATGGGGGGCTAGTGTTTAATTACAAAGGTGTGGTAATTTCCGATAACCAAAAGTTACTTGCAGCACAGGGCTTGGTGTGGTCTTTACTGTCTTTCATAATTTTCATGACAGTCTTTGGTCCCTGTTCTTTAAGTTACAGTCTCTGCATTGAAGATTCAGTGAAATACTTTTATTTACATGCTGCGTTTTACTTTATGAGAAAAATTAATGATTCATAACAACAGTGCCAAGGAGCATAGCACCTCCACAAGATTAATTAACGAAATGAGGATGACGTTTTTACAAAACAGCTGGGCGAACAAATTAAATTAATCAGGCTGAATGGCCAAGTCGCCTTTTGTCATACCGACCCCATGTGATTTTCTCTCCATTGTCTGTCATGAGCAAAGTAAAGTTTCTCGTCCTTGGCATTTATATTAGCACTTCTTAATAGCCAGCTGCATGACATTTTGATTTTCCTTGTGAACAAATTAATTTACAATAGATAAATGCATTTTAGGTAAACTTGGGCGAAACAGGTAATCTGGTTGAAAGTAATGAAATCTGTGCACTTCTCATCCAAGGTCAGGGTAAAACAGTCAGATATTAACTGCTGGCATCACTATACCACAACAGTCAATTTCCATGTGTTCTAATGCTGATTTACTGCGCGGCGGAAATCTGTCAGTGAAAATAACTGGAAACCATACACTTTCTGTGACAAATTAGCCTCCAAATAGCTGCCACTTGAGAGTACACACTTACTGTAGAATTCAGGTTCACTCATGCCCGACCAAATTCAAAAGCAGAAGTCAACAGCCACATTAATCCCAGTACAAACTTACTGATCAGAAAAAAAATCACAGAACGGAAACAAATGCCACATGGAAAGGGAGGCAGTTTCATTTTAGAGCTGGCTTCTTTTGTAAACTTTGTTAAAAAATATATATATATATATGAGAAACCCTTATTTTTTTATTATTGGCCATTTACAGTGTTATTATCTGCTGCAGTGATGTGGTTTAACCCACCATGGCTAACCACTTGGTGAACCACTGAAACCAGCCTTAAGTGCGGAGAGGGCCTGTGTGTGATTGGGTGTTTTAACTCATTCTGATCATGATCTTGTTTATTAAAAAGTTACTATCCCAATAACAATGTAGGGGGTAAGAACGAGCAGTGCCCCCCGGCTTCCCCAGACCACATAAATCTGGCAGGTCCTCGATTTCCACTGGCCTTCCTCTCAGTCCATTCGCGTGGAGCCCAGTAACAATGAAACATCATGAGCGATTAAGCTCAGCCACCAAAACGACAGCAACTAAAAAAAGGAGATATCGTGTCTCTGCCGTAGGTCAACGATTCCGGTTCATCACCACTCAGACCAAAACAACTGCGTGGGGCCCCCAAGGTTTGGCCACAAACAGTTAATTCACTAACAACTAAATAGTCATGTTCCTTATTTAGGAGACGCTAAAGCAGCATGTTTTGCTAATTTGCTAACAATTTTCTTACTCTGCTCACTAGCTATACAATCATCAGCTATACACACAGTTTTTGAAACAAACCTTCTCCTGACCATCAACCTGCTAATAATACTGCGTGTGGCTGAAACAGCCCAGCTTCTGTTATCAGCTGAGCCCAAGCAAGAGAAAAAGAGGTCAGAACAGCATTTACAAAATATATTACTGATGTCTATAAGAAAAAAACTACACCAACTGTGCACTTGAAGCCAGGTTCAGCTTTTGGACAGAGTGTAGGTGGTATCTCACGAAGATGGCCAGACTATTTTAGTTGGTCAAGCACACAACTAAAAACTATCTGTGGACTGTGTGACTTCGCTCTGCCTCCCACCACTCTGTCTCCTACATTTCACAGACAGTTTCAGGTTTGTTTAAAACCAATTAGAACACAACATGCTGAACTGTAGCCTGTATGTAGACAAGTACTTGTTTAAGTGCAGTTTAAGTTTTTGGACTAATGCAGTTTACATTTTGTTCATAGATGTACATAAAATTGCTTGGCTAGCTAAAGATGATAAACGTACTGGGGCCCCAAAAAACATTCCCTGAATTTCATCGTAATAACTAATAACCCAGTCCACTGTGAAAAGTCACGTTGCTACACTCTGTAAAGTGTTTATTTTATACCGATTTCCGCTGTGGCTGCCAGCGCATTAATTACTTGAGTAGCTGGGAGTAATTTTTGTCCCCCCCCCCCTTTTTTTTTTAAAGTCGTTATGAGTCATTAATATAGGAATCATTAATCGCATGTTATTACTTGAGACGGTAGCAACAAAAACCAGGAAAAGCACAACGACTGGGGAAATGGGGTCCAGGGGCTCCAGGAACATACCCTTAGCTGACATGCTGATAGTTCAGATAGAATTTTCTGGAACAGTGATGCCTTGAAAGGGCTGACCACATGATGATGGGCACGCCCCCCGCAATTTCACTTTAATATAACTGTTTGAGCTGCTACTGAAAACACCATCGTCCAGGGATGTGGAAATAAACGGCTTGATTAAGTCCTTGCCATCATAACCCATACTTTGTTTTTCCCTACGAATCACACACGAGTCAGATGACAGTCTATAAATATTTAAAATTTTCATTACCCTGGCAACGTATCCAGCTCCAAAATGTCAACCTGTCAATGTTTTGTGCCTCATTGCCTCATATACTCCCTACATATACTCAGGTCACATCGGTCAGAAGCTGTCCGTAAATATCCAGCAGAAATTTCTGGGATGGAAATGAGCATCCCAGGCAGAAATGATGGGACAGCACCTGTTGGACATTGCCTTCGAACTCTAGGGAGCGCAGACCCTGTCCCCCCCCCCTCTCTTCTTCACCACGTAAGCAGGGCCTGCAACATACTCAGGACCAAAATCCAGGACTTTAGTGAGATGTGGCATGACAGACGAGTGTTATCAGAGGTGCCTCAGCGGGTTAGGACACTGTGCGAGTGATTGGTAGGTCACTGGTTCACTGTTTCACTGATTCGAAGGGTCAGTACAGTGATTTCACCGACAGGCCCTTGAGCAAGGCCCAGGGGGCGGTCTGACCCTACTTTCTCAAAAACGCATGTCAAAACAAAAACATGTATGGACAAAGCGTCTGCTATAAAAATTACAGGTAAAATGAAAGGGGTTACAGTGAAAATGAAGTGAAGCCATCATCATCCAAGAAGATCATTGAGAAGGAACACCTGCTCCAGATTGCAGTCACCTGAGCAACAGCGCTTCCCTCCGTGTATCCATGACGACACAGCAGCCCGCTGATCAGCACTGTGCTGAGCTTTCCATGTTCCCCCATTAGCTCTCACTGAACTAAACAAACAAACAAACATATTTAAAACCAGTAACAAGAGAACCAATCGCTACAGGACAGCAGGAAAAATCCATTGGGCTGGCAAGGTTAGTTAAGGATATCTTAACTGTTTCTCCAGCATACTGAGAGGGCGGTACCCCCCATTCAACTTTTTCCTGAACAACATCTGGCTACACTCTCTGTACCGCTTGCAGAAGTTTTAAGAATAAAACAATTCACTGTGGGAACGTGTCACACACGTTTGGCGCTTTTAACTCCCAGTAAACAGTTTAAGAGAGTACAGGTACCACCGGGTGGTTCGCTGCCTAATTCAGCCGCTGTTAATTGTATCCCATTATGTTGTGAAGCGTGTGAGCTTTGCTGAAGTGCATTGTGGGTCGGGGGCTAATTTACTCCCAGTAGTGTCTTATGGCTTTACTGCCAGGCAGAAGGCACTGATTCAATGAGGGTCACGTAGGCAAGCGAATATGCTTGCCTGAAATGCATAATGAACACGACTGATTGGAAAACACTGCAGGGCACGTAACTGATGCGCCTTTGCCTGAACTGGGAAACATCCTAGGGAGATGTTTCTTGCAAAGAAGAAATTATATAAAGGGACCCCCCCCCCCCCCCGCTTATTCTGTGCAAAAGAGGATTCATATCGATAAAACTGGGAAAAGATCAAATTCCCCTTATTCTGTGCAAAAGAGGATTTATACCAATAAAACTGAGAAAAGGAGCAAATTAAAAGGAGGTTTCCGTACAGACTGACTTGTGAAATGTAGCCCTGGGTCTGAGCGAAAGGCTGAATGTTTGGAAAATGCCAGCACTTCAGAAGGGGAAGCCTGCCCATGTGTCATGAGAAATAGAACAGACACTGTGAAACAGGTCAGGTACTGCTTAACAGACAGGACAGGTGCTGTAGATGAGACAGGTACTGTACTGCAGCCAAAGCAGATACTTCACAACAGAGGGAACAGGTACTACAATCCTGATGGGACAGGTGACGGAAAAGATAGATGCGCTCTATCTAGATTGTTATGGATTGAGGAACTTCCTATATAACTGAAAACGTTATTAAACAATTAGCAAGAATAAAACCAGGAAATATATATGCTATAATGATATAAATGAATACATTTTCCTCTTTTTTTAGGATTAGAACTTTTCAGATGGGATTGACACACGTTCAAACACAGAGGAAAGAATATTTACAGAAATTTAACAATCCAACTGACTAATTTTAAATAATTATTTTTTGCTTTAATTTGTGACCACTGTGCTCTGAGTGCAATTATATACTGCTAATTGAAAATGCTAATCTTCCCATATTCAGGGGCATGCAGGGTTACAGTGGTAAAACGGCAATCCATTTAGAGCCTTATCTGTCACTGGGATGAACTAGATGATTAATCCGTAATATTCTTCAGGGATTTCGCGAATATCAGCAATTAAATTAACAACTACCAAGTTTGTACTGTCAGTTTCAGGAGAGAAAGGCACTTTCATATTTCACACATAAGTCGTTACCTTAATTACATCCTTATTTCTGCCATCGCTTCTCTGTCATTACCAAAAGTCCGCCACTGCACCCCCAGGTGGGGTTGCCACGTGGCACCACGTTCCCACATGACACCCCAATATCGCTGAGAGGAACAGCCAGGCCAGAGACATGCGTGGGTTTGAATGTCAGGAACCCACGTGAACTGTGCCTTTGGCCAGCAAACAGCGGGATGCAGAGGGTGAAGATTCGCGTAAATAATAAACTAAAGAGGAGGAAGAAAAGATGAGAAAGGACTCTAAGGGTGTTAATGGCGGGGTGGCCCATGAGAAAAGGAGAGAACGCAGAGAGTTTTCCCCCTCAGAAAATGCAGGACCCTTGAAGTTGTCGAGCTTCCCCAGAAAGACCACAGAGCCCTCTGTCTTTTTGCATGTTCAGCTAGCCCTCCTTGTCCATGTTGTTTTTTAACAGTGACTGTCTGCTGAATATGACAAGTGTCTGGTCTAAAGGAGACATTCTACCTAGGTCTCTTAATTATAGCAACACCCTAGGGGTTCATAGTGTGAAGGATGCATTGAAATCAACCTAACAAAGATATGGAAAGACGTCCACAAGTGGCTGTACTTCTAACTAGAAAATGATACAATGTGCACTTCATCCTCTAAATACTTCTAAACAGTTTAAGCATTTGGTTATTTTGAAATCCTATCTTCAACGCTCTCTGTATCTATGTAAACAGACAGACGGAAATACAGTTTTAAAAAAAATACAAAAAAACAACAAAAACGTGAAACAAATTTAGCATCCAGCAGCTAAATGTTCACACTCACTTTTCCCCTTCAAGCATAACACTTAAAGCTCAGTGACTCTCTCTCTCTCTCTGTCAATTCACTCACTATTTAATTTCTTTGTTGTTTGCCTCTTTACTTTTTAAACACTTGCATTCACCATAAAAATTTTAATGAAAACAATTTGCTTAAGTCTTCTTGACCTCACATGCTCAAGCTGGCAATCTCACAGAGGATTAATCCACTTTTTCCCATACCTGCTTAGTGCGACTGTTGACTGTGTCCTGACACCCCGCCCCACCCTGCTTTGCTACACCCCCACCTGGAACACGCTGGCAGCACAAGCATAATATTTTCTACTTGGGAAAAATATAACTTGCAATCAAGTTACTCCCCAACCACTTTCCATTCCAGCATCTCCAAACCCTGAATTCATGTCCTAAGTATTTCTATCTAGTCTATACCTCTTTGAAGACCTCCATGGGGAAATATCAGGAAATAATACAAAACAGATATCATTAGCATAATTAATGTAAACATCAAGTTGATTAGTCTCAAGCTACAAAGGCTGGCACATTTCGACAGGATACTGGTTTGCAGTGATCCATGCTTGAGTCTGTACCTCCACAACTCACCGCTGGGGCTTCACGTCCACACACTTTCAATTCCCCTTCCAACAGCCGGCCCCTCAAACAGGATCCAATGGTCGCTCTCATGGTGCCTTTGTCAGCTGTTTCATGGAGTGATAAAACTACCCAGGCGCTCTGACCTGACCCTTGCTCACAGTGTTACCGGTTCTAACAGGAGCTAACAGGAGCTAACAAGAACTAACAGGAGCCATCAAGATGGGAGGGTGCAACAAGGACGTTTTACTGATGATTGACACATCTGATCTGAAGCAGCACAACATGAAGTCACCTTCAGCTTCTCAGTGTCCCACGATCTGCAGACATGTTATTTAGGTGAATGGCTGGTGCCTGAGTATGGTGGGTGTCATGCCTTAAGCCCTACACTTCCTGTGGTGGCCATTTATTTTAGTCAATTCCTAGCATTATAAGTTAATAAAAATTGAACTAATAAATGCTGAATGAGGCTAATGAAATGTCAACAAGCACACACGTACACGCACATACGTACACTCACTATAAAAGAAATCAAGAACCACGGATGGTTATGAACCCTCCTCCTCCTCAAACAGGAGGCAGGAAGAAGATCAGTGAGTGGCATCCTACTCAGGGCTGTTGGCTACCCCAACCTCACTTCCACCCCCAGCCGCATGTCCATCCTAAGCCCCACATTCACCCCCACTACCACTCGCACTTGCCTCACCACACCCACTCCCATGTTCACTCCATTCCCTACATCCATCCCCACGTCCTCCTCCACACCCACTCCCACTCCATCTACACCCACAATCCCTCCCCCAACCCCTTCCCCCTCCCCTTCCCCCCCCCCCCCCCCCCCCCCCCCCCCCCCCCCCCCCCCCCCCCCCCCCCCCCCCCCCCCCCCCCCCCCC